>JAOUZG010050968.1:18955351-19017640 GCA_026289955.1 Argiope argentata
ATTATTATTATTATTATTATTATTATTATTATTATTATTATTATTATCATTATCATCATCATCATCATCATCATCATCATCATCTCCTTAGAAAGAAATATTTTTTTATCATTCATTTTTAGCGAAAACTCTGAAGTATTTTACAGAATCAAAGAAATAAATGGAATAAATAGAAATTTTAGTATATCTATTCAACTATATTTCATTTCAACCTATCCCGGTTGCTAAATCTCATTTAACGGAACAATTTATCTCTATACTAAAATTTAAACCATTAACTATCATCTAGCATTATAATTCCTTCTCCATCAACTATCTAGTCGGCTGAAATTTGAAGCCTGCTTTTAAAAGCAATTAGCTGGTTGGTTCCATTTTCGAATACTTGAGGGGGAGATATTGAGTGTTATATAAATTGGGCATTAGAAATCACGTATGCATGTAAATGAATTCATTTCCCATCAATATATGAATAACTATTGTGATGTGGTAATCATGTATTCAGTTATCGACACAAAATTTTATAGACTTTACCGGTCTAACTGTTTCCGGTAAATGTTAATAAGCGCTAATCAATTGTTATCCCTATCGCTCACTTTTAAAAATAAAATCTCTAACTAATGCTGGATTTCATTCTTCAAGCTCTTTGTTTATAATGTGTGAAAATTATGAAAAATATTTTTAATATTTTTATGAATATTATTTTTTGAACAAAAAGCTCACTATAAGAAACTAAGGCGTTTAACACTCATGTTTAAACTTATTTTAGACGTACAAGCTATTAGGAAAATCTTTTTACTAGAAAAATGTACAGACAACACTAAAAAATTGGAAGGGGTGTATAGTAAAATAATACGTTACAGTTATAATTCAGATTATTTTTGGATAATATTCTATATAATTGAATTATTTTTAGATAAATGGGGCTCATATTAACTTTCTACTTAATAAAATGGCTTAAGCAGGTAATATTTGTGACACTTGGCTTGTATATTTACTATAAGGAAATTGAAAATTTTGAACAGATAGTAAATACAATAAATTTAAATATTTAATTTGTTTAAAGGAAATCGTTTTTTAAATATTTAAAAAAATGACAATTTCATCGTTACTGGCTTTGCCTAAGTTTTGTTATAAGAATTTAATATTGTAGTTGATGAGTTGGCTTTGGGGCTTTTGTATGCTATCCTTCATAATTTGATTATTATCTTTCTCTATTTTTCACTCTGTGATAATGATCGAATAACGAACAAGAAAAGAAATTTAAAACTTTCTGATATTTTATTAATATTGCTTTAAAACTTTAAATGTTCTCCTGAAAAGAAAAAAGAAACTGTTGTTATTAGAAAATTAATATGTTTAGTGTCATTTAATTAATCCAATTAAATTATTGATAATTTTATTGAATTTTTCATGAGTTTATATGTTTAATTTTAATTAATTTATAATTAAAATATTTTTTAAATATACAGCCAAATATACTTATGAACTTGATAAAGAAACGAATAAAATAAACTCAATGTCTGATTATTTTTTTTTTGACATACTGAATTCCAGATTCCTAAACAGAAAGTTATTCGTAATCATTACTGAATTTAAATACATTTCATAAAATCTTAATTATTTTAATCGGAAATTTTTTTAAAAAGTTCATAATTTCACTTTTTTTGAAAATACATTCATAAACTCCTAAACGAGTATTTCAGTAATATCGAAAAAGATATGACTCTTCTAAAAATAGGCTCAAATGTTATGAAGTAAAGACTCTTTCTCTTTTAACAAACAAACAAACAAATATGTCCCTCTAAATAATAATGTTCTAATCTTTAGAGAATAAAATGCTTTTTTCGAAACCACCTAACACTCATTTATATTCGCCAAAATCAATTTTGAGTGCGGTTTTTTATCTATATATTTGTTTTTTCTTCTGTTCGTACTCATAACTACGTTTCATGGAAACTATTCCTGTGGCCATAATACTCGATTATAATCATAATCAAAGTGGAATAACTACATTAATAAAATATATTTTCGAGATAAAACATAGCACGGGGAATAAGAGAAAAATGTTGTAAAAAGTTGAAAAGTTAAGATAATGGGAAAATTACGCTGTATAAAGAAAAGGAAGATATTCAAATAATCATACATGATAAAAAAAATCAAAATGTTAGAAAGTAGTTAAAAATACAATATCAAAGCAATGAATACTGTTCTTGAAAAAAAGATGTCTGCCGTTTGATATCAAACATTAACAGAAAAAAACATATTTTAAAAGCTTCCAAACTGCCAAAAATACCATTAAAATACTTCGAATGGGATAAATTCTTTTATAAAGTGTTTTCAATAAAACAAAAAAAGTTATTTTAACAGCAGTTTCAGAGCTCTTTATCAATAAATGGTAAAAAGAATAAATAGTACTTACTTTTAGAATAATTTTAGAGAAGTATGCAATCGGATGTGCTTTCATCACTTAGAAACTTACTTCATTTCATTCTTCCTTTTTTTCTTACAGAATAATCGTATTTTGCATTGTTTGAATCACGTACATTAATACAATTTTTTATATTAAATATGCATTTTTGTACAAAAATAAAATAAGGAAATTTTTATAGACATCAAAGACAAAACATTTGCATATTTCAGAATCCCTGTCTGAGGTAAAAATAACCTCGAATTCTAAAATTTGAAAAGGTTGAAAAAAACTTCAAAAAATCAGCAATAAAATTTAGATTAAAAACCTAATCTATAGTAAAAACAAAAAAGTTTTTAAAAATTAAAATCAAATAGTAAAATGTATTTAAGAAATTATGTTTTAGTAACTTACTTAATTTGAATGCATAATGTATTATAAAAAAAATTCCATTCTATTGCATCATGAAAAAAAATTCACTCTATCAAAGTATCCTAAGTATAAAAGCAAAAGAATTAACAATCTCTAAAACTATTATTACAAAATTCTATATAAATGCATTTTTTAAAAAAAGTTCTTAATTAGTACTTAAACAAAAAAAGGCATTAGTTGGTAACTTGCAAGCAGTTATAAACAAATTTTCTTGCTATAGTTAAATATTCCGAATTCTTTATTCAAAAGATCGGCAAAACAATCTAAAAAATGAATCGCATATTTTTAAAAAAGGAGGTTTTTTTCACTACTCCTTTTCTTTTACTTTTAATTCTTTTTGATAAGCTAACAAATTCCACGGGATTTTTCTAATATTATTCTCAGTTTCAGAAAGATTACTTTTGTCAATTAATTTAATTTTAGACATTCTTTAATTTCTCAAAAGAAATTTATTTTATTTGTCATATAATGAACACCTTAGAATACTGAATTTTTCTGCTTTCGTAATCACCTGAATATATAAAAATGCCATTATCATAATTATATCACCAAAACAATGATATTATAATTGTTAACAAATAAATTAGATTGTATATTTTTACAGAATCCATAAGCCATTTTTTGTTAAAGCGAGATTTTCTTCAATTATTTACAGATTGATAATAGCAATAAAAATTATCAGTTTTTCTGAGTTTTAAAAATATCATTTAGTTATCTAATGCCATAAAGTAAATACTTTTTATATAGTCTGTTAAGATTTGTATTAATGAAAATGCAAAAAAAAATCAATTTTTTTGTGTTTAAATTGCAAAATACTTCTAAATAAATCCCATTTCACGTGCAAAAAAGGGGAATTGATGACAAAAATTCTTTCTACAAGTGACGAAAAACTATCATGTAAAGAAAATGAATTTTCAAATTTCATTTTTTTTCACTTTTCAGAATTTCGCCTTTATGATGGTCACTATGTTTTATATTAATTACATAGTCAATAAGTCATCGATCACAAAAATGTATAAATGTTTTCCTTGACGTTTAGCCTAAAATGCATTTAATCCATAATATGAAATGAAATGGATTTAAACCCACAAAAGGCTTTTTCGTCTGAAAAAGTCTAACCAATTTTTTTAACCAGTAAATGCTAGATGAATCTTTTTCTTAGATGATTTTTCACTAATGTGTTTTTTATAACCAAACAAAAACCTTCAACTGCCCATAGAAGATTTTTTCCCGAAATATTTTCAAAAACCATGTTTTGAAAAGAATGAAAATTGAATTTTTCCTATGAATAAAAGTGGTTCATGGATTTTATTCCCAAGCAGCAATTCTTTGCATAATTCTGTTGAGATTTAAAGTTCCATCAATTCCTTTTAAGCTGTCAGTCAGTGATGGAGGATATTTAGAGAGGCGTTTGCTAACGCTACAAAATATTTTATCCCTCAAGCATTTTCTAGGAATATAATGTTATTGACTGACAGAAGTATTAGGAAGAAATATACAAATTCTAGATGCTATTTTTAGCGGATAATAGTTTTCAAGGTTCTGATTAAGGTTCTGTTCTGTTAAACGTAAAATGTTTTGCTTTGAACTATCATAAATATATTTTTAAAATTTTATGTACATTTAATATAAGTTAATTTGTGTGCAATAAAATTAAAGAATTTAAAAATAAATTTAATTATTTCTTTTTAACTAAAATATACAATTTTACAATAAAAAATATACTTGCAATAAAAAAAACTTAGAGAAATGTAAATCAAGCAAAGCTGGTACTGTGTATAAATTCCGCAAGATTGCGTTTTTTTTTTTAATTCTTCCTTTTTTTTCTCTCAAAATAATTATTTTCTGTTTGATTATTAAAATAAAAATGTTTTTTAAATCATTTCTAATGATATACTGACTAGTAAAAAACCAACTTTTTATCAGAAATATGGAAGTCAAAGCAAAAACTAAAAATATTTTAATTTTTCAGTGAATAATTCGAAGTTTTCATTCTTACAATATTCATTCCAGGTTTCATTTTCTTGTAGAATTATTTTCAGTGCCTCAAATGTTTTATATTTTGTGTCCTGTTAATTTTTATTGAAGAATTATTTTATATTTGTCCAATCGCAAGTAACTATCCTGTTTTAAAATATTTTTTCCTTATTTTCTTTTTCTTAAGATTTATTATATTTCCTTATTCTTCATTATAAATATTTTAGTATCTTATAACCACTTTTCTGAAATTCACTATAGATGACACTTCTCATCAGGAATCAAAATTTAACTAACAAATCTGTTCTGAAAATGCTAAACTAGTTACTTTCATTGGCAGCACACAAATCTACAGCATTTCAATTTTCCAGCATAAAAGGGAGTGATTGAAGAATATGTTATGTAACTGAAAATTTACTAACAAGAAAAATATCGGATCAAATGTAAGAGTTCAAAATGTAAAATTTCTGTCTCATAAATGAGGAAAATGATACATAATTCATATCTCTTCAGCTTAAATATTTTTTACAAATAATTTTTTCTGTTTATTTGTTAAACATTTATTTTTATAAAATTTAAGTTACTTTAAGTAAATTTAGTTACATCCCAAACATGAGTTAAATGCTTACAATTTCAGTTAAAATAAATTCTAATCTTCCTAACCAACCATAAGTAATAAAATGGTGTTAAATAAATTTAGTTACATAAGTAATAGAATGGGTGTTATATAAATTTTGTTACATAAGTAATAAAATAGGTGTTAAATAAATTCAGTTACATCCAAATTATGACTCAAATTTACGAACTTCAATTAAAATAAATTCTCATATTTCCAACTAACCATAAGTAATAAAGTAGGTATTAAATAAATTTAGTTACATCCAAAATATGACTTAAATGCTTACAAAGTTCAATTAAAATATATTCTCATCTTTAGCCATAAATAATAAAGTGGGGTTAAATAAATTTATTTGCATTCAAAACACGAGTTAAATTCTTACAAACTTCAATCAAAATAAATTCTCATCTTTTTAACTTACCATAAGTAATAAAGTGATGTTAAATAAATTTAGTTACATCCAAAACACGAGTTAAATGCTTACAAATTTCAATTAAAATAAATCCTCTTCTTTTCTAATTAGCCTTCAATTTAGTTCTTTCTATATCCAAATACGAGGACAACTTCAAAACTACAAAGTTACAAACATTTCTGCTGATTTCCTTTTCAATTAAAACCTAATTACCGACTTTAATGTTACTGTATAAAATTTCAATTTCAAACAAGGTGGAGGGAGTTACACAGCTCACATTTTTTCCCATTTGAGGAATTCTTTTAGATTCCCGTCTTTTATTTCTTAAATTTGTCTTTAACAAATAATTAAATGAAAATTTTAGCGAAATTAATTAAATTCAATCGCATCGCATGCAAATCCTAAACACCAATGAAAATCAAACTAAAATCAATCCCCTGATTTCTAATTAAGCGACAATGAAATTGTAAGTAAAACAGATCTAATGAAAAATTCAAAAACATGCAATAATCAAACATTTTTGCTAGTTTCTTGGTTCGTTAAAAATTTAATTGAATATTTTAATGTATGGAATAAACCGAAAATTTCAAAAATTACAACGCAACTCCTTGATTGATTCGAAAACAAACAGAAAAGCTTTTCTAGTGAGGAAAAGGATTCTAACACGGAACTCCTCATTAAGGTATCAAAGCGAGACCTCATTCTATCAATTTTCCTTGATTTGCAAACACTCATACACAAGGGATTCACGGAGCGAGAAATGAAAATTACACTAACTCTCTTGAGATTCGAGGAGATCTATTCAAAACATTTCACAAAACCTTCTTCATTCTATCTGAATAGAGTGCAAGAATTGAGTGCGAAGAGAGCCGAGGATAATAATAGCGTTTCAGTCTCAGATTCAAATTAATACAACCTGTCTGTCTCCGATTAATCAGGATTTAAGAGATGGTGTTTATTTACTAATGTTTTAATCTTATTACAAGCGCAACTGAGTTCAGAAATCTAAATATAGAACCTTGATTACTGATACTGCATTCGAAATCTACTGTCTCATAATTGAAAGTTTTCTAAGCTTCAGATAGAAAAATGTGTATGTTTATATCAAATTAAGGGTACAATGGACGTTGAAACCAAAATTTCTCAATTTTTGAGGTATTGTTTAGAAATTTTCATGGTAAATGCATTTTATCAATCTAATGCATCAATAAAAATTTCATCAAAATTTATTGATAACTTTTTAATTTTGTTAGAAAAATATTTTTTAAAAATGAAAATATTGTAGAATTTCAAATTGTTCCATGTGCATAAAAATAGAACATAAATGAACTATTTCAGTGTTTTCAGATACATTTTTTAATTCTACAAAATATTTTGCATGTTTAAATTAATTCATAATATGATTTTTCTTTTAAAATTTGGCATTATTGACTTTGTTTCAAAATTTTTAAAAAATCAATGCAATAATATTATTTGAGATCTTCAATAAAAAAATATAAACCATATAATTTATTTTAAAATGCAAAATTATATTATCATATGTTCATACAGCATAAGATAAAAGTTTCAGAGTTGTAACTAAAAATATAATGCGCATGGAGTATTTGAACATTTTGACAGCATCATAAAATTTCATTTTGAGAAAAAGCTAAAAATACATTTCAATTGTTTCTACAGACCAGAAACATAATTGAAACAACTTAAATATGTTAAATATTTATGTTTATAAAAAATTGTTTATTTTTTGCAATATTTACATCCATAGATTTATAATATATTTGTAAGAATCCACAAAACATATAAAGTAAATACTTCTGGTGTAGCAAAACCAACTCCTTTTTTTCAATTAAAAAAAGTTCAAATAAAAATTAGACTTGTTTAATAACATTTAATAAGCCACAAAGATTAATTTATATTCATATAACATTTTTAAACTATATATGCAGCTATAAACATACAAATTTTGAATCAAATCAAAATACACCTGCTGCATAAATTATATCCTCATGTTTTTCTTCTAATTTGACATGTGCTGATTTTTTGAATTTTTTTTTCATTTTATTGTTATTATATGATGACAATATGATACATGCTTATAAGATACAATTTATTTTATATGATTAACTATTTTTTTTCTGAGTTATAATAAATCAGCAATCAAATTTTGATATATTTTCTTTGTCGAGAAAAGAAGGGCTTTAGAACTTTGTTGTTCACTTCAAAGATTTTTTTCTGTAAGTTCCTCCCTAAATACAAAACCAAATTCTTTACCATATTTAGCACAGGATAGACACATTTTTGAAGAATAAACAAAAAAACTTGCTTAAATTATTTGAAGAAATTCATGACAAAGAATATTCTTCAAAAAAGAATACTAAAGTGTTTGCAATGTAACTATTATACACAATTTTAAGTTGATGAATTCAATATTTCAGGTTTATTTCATTTGGTAGAAACTTCCAAAATGCCATTAGAATTGCTTGTTTATGAATCCTAATGATTTCTTTGTCCATCATATCTTAGCATATTCAAACTTTGTCTGCTTTTATTTGGACGACCTATTAGGCTTTTGGAAGTGAAAACTGATTAAATTCTTTTTAAAACAAAATTTAGAAAAACAAAAACAAAGAAAGATAATTAAATATAGAGTAAATTTTAATTTTAACCATGAATAGAACTGCTTTTGTATCTAATTTCAAAGAAACTAAAACGAGCAATTCGAATATGAAATATACGACGAACGAATAAACAAACCAAAACAAACAATAAAAGAAAGAAAAAGTAGAAGTTTTTAACATCTGCCAAAGCAAAAACAACAGCATAAAGTCAGAATTAAAAATTAGATACACTAGAGCGCTTGGAGGAAAACGAAACTTTTTTACAGCAGCTGTCCAAATGAAAACAAGTGGGTGTGGCATCCTAATAACAATAACAAAACGCTGATATTGAGCAAACTATTTAAGATATCAAAATAATTTTTTTTTTCCAAACGATAACTTACAGTTTAAATACACATAAAAGATCAAAATAAAAATATAGCAAATTTCATCGATTTTTTACATTTTCATCGTCCATTGTACCCTTAATACAACTTTAGGGGAATTCGGTAAATTTTTCTGCATTAGTATTTTTGGATGATACTTTTATTAATCTGGAAAATAAAACTTTGAAAAATGCCTCTTTATTAGAATACTAGAAATTAGAAATTAATATTTTATTTTTAAAAAAATAAAGGTCAAAACAAAAGCATGCAACCTTTTGTTATCTAATACTATGTATTTAATTCTGAATATCAGTTGATTTCGCATATTATTTTTATAAACTATTTTATTCCCTTTTATACAACTTAAAATCTTTTTTATTTATGAATATCTTGTATATAAATAGCTTTTTATGAATAAAATTTATTTTAAAGTAGCATGTAATTAATTCTTCCCTCACTTTTTTATATATCTGAGTTTGGAAATCTTATAAAATTTTGAATTAATTGCGCATTATACAGTAAAAAAAGATTAATGTCTTCAAAAACATATTTGCCAATTAAACGATGAAGTTCGTCTAAATTTTGATAGTAGCTCCATCTGTTGGTTAGTTTGTAATAAACTAATTACAAGGATATTTAATAAATATAATGAATTGTGAAATATTTTCATTTTTAAAGCAAGCACTTTTATTTTAATAAAAAGTAAATAAAAAAAGTTTTATCTAAAATTTGGAAATTATAAAGCTATGAATCATTGAAAATGTTGCAATAATAAAATAAATCACCAGTGAATTTCCCAAACATTAAATTCCTATGAATTTATTAGAAACTAAAATATTTCATGAATGGGGCTTAAATTTTAACTTACCGTTAGTATTTTTTATCTAAACGTAAAGTTATTAGAATCGTTTAAAATTATTAATTTAGCATTTTTAATTAAAAGCACTATTTCCTATTTTGTAATATGGTAACATATTTAATCATTACTTTTATTAATTATTGTTTAACTTTAACCTTTTTCCGATTTAAACTCATTTCAAAGCACCTAAAGAAAATCAATCACAATAATTAGTCGCTTGCAGGTTTGAAGGAATCTAATTATTTACATTAATAACACGTTGATAGAACTTTAATTAATAAAAGGAAAAAAGATTGCTCTTTAATATGTATTCTGTCTCTGGGCAATGAAGAAATTAGTTAGAATTCCATATCTATCTATTGTTTATGGGTGTGGGTTTTTTCCTATTTTACAAACTTTTTTATATTTTTCAATTAATTTAACCCGTATTTTAAATTTAAGAGCAAACTGAGATAGTATTGAAAATAGAAAGATAAAAAAAATCTACAAAGAATTAAATATGCATATTTAGTTTTCTTATTAGTAATTTTCTCTTTATTTTAAATAGAAATTTATTTTAAAGACTTTTTCTCCAATGAATGGAGGTCTCAAAAAAAATTGAAATCAAAATAGTATTTCATTATAATACAACCTAAAGACAAAAGAGTTAATTAATATTATAATGCTATTCTGTCTTTTTAAATCACTTTATATCAAAATATCTGAGAGATCTCAATAGTGAAAAAAAATGATGAAATAATTTCTCTAAATTACAAGTGAAACAAGAAATCAAAGCTTTTGGAAGTGAAATTTCTATTTGTTGAAAGAGCTGTAGTAAAATTTTCAGAATTGGACAGTTCAAATAATATATTATAGTTTCATGTGAGCATATGAGAATTTATGTGATCAAACTGCCCAATTTTAGTATAGGGAAATTGGAATTTTTTGTATTTGAAAGCAATAAAAATATTGGAAATAATTTTCTTCATATTTATATTATATTTTTAATTATTTAACTTATATATTTTTACATATAAAAAGAAGAAGAAAATATTTTCCTTTTATTTGTGTTAACGATTTCAAAATACAGATTATTTACTAATGCTTATTCGTTATAAATAAAATAAATCATACACATGCTATTAATAAATAGCTACGCATAAATTCAAAAATTGTTAGAATAAAATTATCATTTTGTATTTCGAAGAAAACTATTCAAAATTTAAAATATAGTAATGTAAATTAATGCATTTGAAATAAAAAATATGCCACTTTTTATATTAGAAAAATCTAAATTAGTAGTTTCTAACGTACAATCTCTTAAAATATAAGAAATAATTGCGCAACTGCCTTATAAAAGATTTCATAAAATATTAAATTCGGGCATTTTATAGAGTTTTTTATTTTTTAAAATGCAGGCTTGTAATCCTGTGCAATTAAATTTCAACATAAAAGTATTCCTATTACTTATATCAAATCAATTTTCATTTTATATTATTTTTATTCCAGTTGTAGATAAAATGTATTTTTCAATCCTTTCTAAATACTAAGCAACCTTATCACTATTATTGTGTGCAGCCACGTTTTTATATTAGTCCCATTATAGGCTTATATAAGTTTTAATACAATCTCAAATCCTTGTCTCTATATCTTCATAGTTGCAGTGGCGTGGAGAGGTGTTATGTTATGTGTCTATATCTTTATCATTTTATTTTATTTATTTTGCTACTTTCACAAGTTTCATAAGTCCTTGAGAAAGTTTAGCTCATCATTTTTATTTGTTGTTTATTAGTTTTCGAGAAGAGAAATTACCTACCACTTTCAGTAATGCTCCTTCTATATTTTCATCAGCTACCACATTATAAGAATTTTTTTTATAGAAAAAATATTTTATAACCATTTTTAGATGTTAAAAAACATTATAAATATTACTGCATGCAGCTATGTTTTTACATTGATCCTAATACATGCTTGTAGGAATTTTAATGCGACCCGAAATCCTTGTCTTTGTATCTTTATCACTTTATTTTATTTATTCTGCTACTTTCCCAAGATTCATAAAAGTCCTTGAGAAAGTTTAGTTCATCGTTTTTATTTCTTGTTTATTAGTTTCCGAGAAGAGAAATTATCTACCGCTGTCAGTAATGCTCCTTCACTTTTTTTTTTACTAGAGTTATCCCAATATAAGAATTTTTTTACGGAATTGTCGGAAAAAAACATGTATTTTGCCATCTTAGTTCATATCAAATCGAGGGTACGTGGTAACCGAGAAACCTATAAAGGTATAAGCTCTTAATTGAATTTTGAACTAAGTAAAAGTGCTTACTTAATCCTGTACAATTGATAAAATTATGAAATATGATGAAAATAGAATAGTTATCATTAGCTACTCTCTTGATTTATCTCTAATTAAATTCCCTTAAGATATTTAAATGGATATTGTTTACTTAATAGTTAAATGTAAGCTTATTAAAATGTTTATAATAAATCATAAACCGGATTTGCTTACTCTACTTCAAACATATACTGCGATCTCAATATATGCGATAGTGTATTTCCGATAAAAGTATTATGTTCTCTTCCAATTTTGAAGCCCAATATATCCAATTATCTTTGGAAATTGAAATAAAACACAGGTTTAGACTTAATATTTACTTGTTGAAACAATTTTTTTTAAATTTCAATATATATTGTCTATTAACTTAGAAATTACCATTTGTAACATAGAATGTTAAAAAAATGTCATGATATTGTTGTGAAACATAAATTGGAAAACAAAAGTAATGTTTTCTATCAATTAAATGAGATTTTAAAATCATCGTTTAAAAATTAATAATCAATTTTGGACTTCAGGAATGAAATTCTCATGCTTAGCTCTTATATATTATTCTAGTTTTCTTCCGATAAAAAGATAGATGTGGATTGGTTTCTCCTGAAAATTCTTCGGAAAATATCTCCATATACAGAACATAAGTAAAATATATTTAGCAAATGCTACTTAGATAATCCGAATCAAATGGGCCAAAAAGAAAATGACAGACAAAAATAAGTCCTAATAACAAGGATTTTGGTATCTTTGTTGAATCAAGTGAAACTAAAACCATCACTAAGAATAATTTGGAAAGATTGAAAGAGCATTTACTTTTGCTCACCAAAATATTAAATTTTGAAGCATATTATTCTCCTGTTAAATGCGTTATTCAATATAATTAAAATCAACTGCCTTTAAATTTTCACGAAAATGTAATGCAGTGAACTTGTTGCGTTAGTGTCATCGGTAAAAAGAAAGATTTTCAGTGATTCTTAACTTATTACTAACGTCATATATTTCATATCAATTGTTATCAATAACATATATGTTTTTCTTTTTTACCTATGCGTGTTAACACATTCATAGAGTATTCTGGTACCCAAGATGTTATCAAAATTCTCAGAAATGTAATATTTTTTTTCATTTTAAATATTTACCAAAAAGTATATCAAACTGGATAGAAGCTGCATGAGTTTTAGAAACAGAAATGTAGCGTAAAGATTTTAAGATGGAAAATACATTTCGATCTAATACTTCCAACTAATACCAACTAAGGGAATGAAGGCTGTGAATTAAATGAAAATAAAAGAATTTTCTCTCCTTCTGTCAATATCTTTCTTCTTCTGCTCTACAATAAATTTAAATTTCCGAAGAAAAATCCGATTCAAAATTATAAGTATCGGTGACATCAGCTACTTAGTCAATGGGTCGGAATCTTCTTTATCCTTATTCGACTTATGAACCTAAATTCTGTTGTATCTCTTTTTTTCAAAAGAAAACCTCTTGTATCTCTATTTGTATCTATCTTATAAACCTTGTAGCACTATTTTAACCACTATTTAAAAAATAATAGGAGGCATTGAAAATGTTATTCTCTCGATATTCCAGAAAAACACAATTCCTTTTCTTGCGGTATTAGTAACCGTTAAGAGTCTCTGTGGATCCATCTTTTCCATGATAACATTGATGTGACAATGAAACGGTATTACAGATACTTAAAACTAATGTGTAATTCTGTTTAATTGTTACATCAATGTTATCGCTAGAAAGAGAGATTTACAGATTGGTAATTATACTACTACTTATATCAACCAACACCTTAGATGTATTTATTGCCAAGTACAAATCTGCAAATATAGTGATGCTCAAAATATTTAGATGTTGTTTGTTTGTTTGTTTGTTTTGAGAAATCAAAATATTTAGGTCAATTTCTATTTAGAGAATATTTATTCATATTCTCTGTAAGGAATTAACCTCAATTTTTCTTTTCTTGATGAATAATTTTTCATGAAAAGCTTTTCCCTTTATATGCAAGAATTGAAAAACAAGTAATGTAAAAAAAAATTAGTTCTTACTAAGGTCAACAAAGAAAAATTTTATTTTATTACTTTTTATTAAATAATGACAGTTAATATAAACAATTTAACAAAAAAATGATTGATTTTTGCAAGAATTGAACTCGTATTCTTCACCTTCAAGTGAAAAGTACTGGAATCCTCGCATTTCGCTGGTGCCTGTTGATTTCAATTTTCATTACAAACTGCTAAAACTTAATTTAAAATATTAAAAATTAATTAAATTTAATTAATGAATTAATAATAACTTTATTTGTATTTCAACTTGAATGAATGAATAAAACCTATTTTATTTTACGATTGAAAATTTGAACAAGATATTTATAGAGAGAGTGTGTGTGAGAACTAATAGTAGGATTTGAATAATTAAAAAAATTAATATTTTAAAAAACTGTAATAATATCAGTATCCACTACAAGTTTGAGAAAACGGAATTGAACTTGAGTTATAAATAAAAATTATTCTATTAACGATTGAAAATTTAAACAAGATATATAAGAATAATGTGATATAATAGTAGGAATTGAAAAAATGTTTCTGTATTTGTAAATAGAAATGTTTCTACTTAATAAACTTTTACTACGTACCAACTTAATAACAATGTTCCCTCAAGAAATGCTATGGCTCTCTTAAATGGCAATTATTTTGTGTAATTGGGCTGATCGCCTTATGATTATAAGTCGGCAGTAGGCGTAAAGTAACAACAATTACGAGTGAGGCCCTTTCCAAAAGTGGTCTTTTAATTCCAAAACAAATCCTTAATTTAACAAATTAGACCCTATCACATCCAAAATATTACTCAATCCTCTTTTATATTTAATAAAAATGTATTTAAAATGTTTTCTAAAGAAAATTTTACATTATTGAAAAAAACAAAAAATAAATTAGCTTGTGCCACGGACAGAAAAATATGATTTGCAAGGAAAAATAAGTACAATTAATACACTGGGTAGAATGTAATAAAATTTCAGGAGGAACTTAAAAAATAATACAATTAATAACATGTTATTTATTTAAAAACAAAATAGCATTGTTACCTTGTAATCCTCAAAACTGCAGAAACATCAATAAAAGAAATACAATTTCTTGTAATTTACTTTTTTTTGACTAAAAAAAAGTATCTGCTATAAAATTAAAAATACAATAGTGTTTCAAGTGGAATGAAAAAACGCTCTATAAGTTTTTTTATTTAATTTCTCCGAATAATTGTTTTAGCAGCCTATTTGAAAAAGAAGTTTTAGTGAAGATAAAAATTCTTAAAGTCTATTTTTTTTTCAGGAATACCGAGCAAACACAAACAATAAGTAACTCACTCAGTAATATTAACAAGAACATCCACCAATTTTTAAATATTTGCATGTATTATGAAGCAAATATTCACTAATTAAGGAATTCGTAAAAACACTGGAACTGCCTTCGGCATTTCAAAATGTTTACAACACTTGAGTGGATTTTATTATTAAAAAAAACAAGAAAAGATGCTTTTTTTGTCTTAACGAATCTCATTATTTAATTTTCTCAGAAATATACTTTCTATAACCGGTTTTTAATCAAACCAATGCAGAAAAAAATGTAGAAAATTTCAAAGATTACTTAAAAAGTCTTGTTTTTATTTTCTTTATTCTAAACAAGTAATATAAAAAAATAATCAATTCCTACTTAGGTTAACAAAGAAAAAAATTAAATACTCTTTATTAAGTAATTATAATTAATATAAATATATATATAAATATTACAGAGTCACAACATTAAGAGGCAAAATAGGAAGCGAATTTCCTGGTAAATTCCATTCTCCTTTCTCTAAAAGGTGTTCGAACTCTGAACCCAAGGGTGGGAAAATCCAGCGCCATACCAACCAGACTATACCGGCCTAAAGATTACAATTACTATCAATAATTGATCAAAAAATTATACTAGCAAAAATTATATAATTATACTAAAAATTATACTTCTCAATTGGCGTTGAATTTTCAACGCCAATTGAGAATTCAAAGCCAATTGTGACAACGCAAAATGCATGGTTTTTCTTCATAAGTTAGGGTACGCAATAGAGATTAGAAATTTCTAATTTTTTATATTCTGTATTATTTTAATTGGAAAGTACTTCATAATGAATCGGAAAAATCGATTAATTAACAATGGTTGATTTTAAATCCATCAAGCATTATGAAAATAAACAGAATCGTTGAAAATAATCGGCCGAAAACACGTTAAGCCTAACCTCATTGGAGTTGGGTAAAATTAAATTTTATTCGTTACTCATTTGGTGACGGGGAAAATAAGATTTTTGGCGAGAAAGTTAGTTTTTAATTAATAAATGAAAATTTAATGAATTAATATTTTAAAAAGCTGTATTAACATCAAATGTCATCTACTACAAGTTTAAAAAATGTACTTGAACTTGATTTGATGAATAAACAGTATTTTATTAAAGATTGAAAATTTGTACAAGATATATAAATATATAGGGGAATAGTAGAAATTGAAAAAATTAAGTTGTGTGAATTCCGCAAACAAAAACCTGAGGCTGCATGTTTCAAGCGACAACGTTTCATGCTTCCCAATCTAATTTAAATGAAATGAAAGAAGAAAATGCAATTATTTTCCATTTCTTTTTTTTAACGTATAAATATATTTCAGTAAAAATGAATTGATAGGATAATAACATAGAAGCTTTCTTTTTTAAGAGTATCGCATTACAAATAAAATAAGGTAAGAACTATCAACTTATGATCCCTGAATGAAAAAATGTGACATTTTCATTTATAAAAAAAATTCTAATAAGGTTTTCAAATTTAAGCTTCAAAGTTTCCAATAAAATTTATCACTGAGAAAATTACAAATTTTTAATGAGAAAAGCCAAATAAAAAATATTTGCATCTTTTTAATTAAATTTTCTCATGCTTCTTGTTTTAGAAAGATTTTTTTCACGACAATCTAGAAGCTATCTTACGAATTCAAAAAATAAAAATACAAAGCAACCTCTTTTTTATGTATAATAACAAAATTCCGAGGTAACTGTTATATAAGTGTTATACTTTTGTAATAAGCTTTGTTTATTCTCATCTTTATAAGTATCTGTAGAAAAATTGTGAAAAAAATTGTTTATGAGTAATTTAAAACTATATTGTTGGGAAATTATAGAAAAACATTATTTTTAAAAGAATTATTTCTATTAAATTACTAGAGAACATCAATGTAAGATTTAAATGCTTGTTTAGGACTATGCGATTCAAAATAAAAGGAACTAACTGCAGAAAAAGGCAACCAAATTTATCAAAATGAACAATAGAATTAAATCAATACTTTGAAGAGAATAATTAAAATCATCGTTAAAACGGAACTAGAAAATGATTTTATATTGCATTAAATGTAATTGTAAATACTATACGGCATTGAACAATTTATTTATACTACTTCGGAGAGATGCCGAATTTTCGATCAGCTTATAAATTCACTTAGTAGAAATCTAATTCAAAGCTAGTAAATATAAGAATACGATTTCGAATTCGCTATATAGTAGATTTACATTTTTAGATAAAAACATAATTAAGAGTTTTTGGAGTCAAATCCGAAAATCTTTAATTTTCTTCTAAATTTTTGCGATATATCGCAATCGAATTCGAAAATAAAGCATTTTGGATCGAAAGAAAATTGAAAATTAAAGCATTTCCTTTTATTTTTACACCTTCTTCTCTCCAAATCTATTTAATTTAGAACTCTGATTTTATTATTACGTTTAAATATTCATCTGCTTATTTAATTTTCTTTATTTCGCTTCTGGCAATTCAGATATAACTGTTTTTCAGACCGATAACTGCTGCTACTACTGATGAAAATATGTATCAGCAATCAAAGATAATAAATGTATTCCAGATATAATTTTCAAAGAATTGCACATATGTTGACTAAGAAAAGCAGAAGGTTTAATAGAGAGTAAATCAGGCTCCATTTAAGTTATTAAAATGTAGAAAATGTAATATCTGATTCTGAAAATGATTATTCTGATTGAATATAAGATGACATTTTTTGAAATATATTTTCAGAACTTATGTTTTTGATGTTAAATTACAGAGGATTTGATACTGAACTTTGCAGTTTTGATTTAATTAATTTGATAGACTTTTTTTATTTTTTAAACAAATTTTTCGTCGTTGCTCTTATTTGTTTAACGTTAAATTGCTTAAAATTTAAATCCAGGCAATAATTTCAAAAGTTCTGTTTTAAAGGCAATTGGAAGACAACTATTTCAAAATCTTTTCTGACAGCACTCGTTTCTGAATCATGATATACTACTGTTTAAAACCCACATATCAGAAATCAAAATAAAAACAATTTGCAATTAATTTAGAATTATTGGTAATTTTTTAAAAAATAAAATTTATAATTTTTGAAATGTAATTCATCAGGCCCCTTTTTAAAGTAATTTTAAACAAAATATTTTATGAAAGGATGATAATTTTTAGTATAATCTAAAAAGGTATGTATAAAGATCTATGCAATCTAAAACGTTCGTAGGTAAAGCTACAAATGTTCGTTTGTAAAGCTACAAAGTATGTTTTTAGAAATATAAAACAACATAAAACAAGAATTACAAACTGTGATTAGCTAGGAATTTATTTTTTAAAAAGTTACAAAACTTAAATGATACTTGATTTTATATGAAGAATGCTCAGACCTTTAAATTAAGATACTCTGAAAATACCAAAATAAATCTCAAAATCCTGTCCCCCCCTTAAAATTGTGGGTTCCTAATTAGTTGTTTACTTTAAATAAGAATTTACTCACTTCAACTAATATTTGTCCCCTCAATAAATCAAACATCATTAGGAATATCTGCAAATACATAAACACCAACCGAAGCTTTTTTAATAATATCAATAAACAAATTAACTGGCAATAAAATTTTGTTAAAAAAACAAAGAATTATATGTAGTTGGAAAAATTCAAGAATTTCAGACCTTTAATTGAAATAACAATGATAAATATCCTGTACACAAAATAAAATTTATAAAAAATTTATACAGCTATTTAAAAACCTAAGATGCGTATTATACGATGCGAAATAGAAAAAAAAACCTTTTAAATAAAATATTACATGATGCCTCCATGAATGGTAAATTACATGTCACCATCAACATTTATTAGATTCTTAGTAGCAATTATAAAATTAGAGGCAGCAAGAAATGACTAAAATCCTTAACCATATCCAGTAGCGAAAAATTTGAAACCATAGTATATTAGGAATTTTCTGAATCCATTGTCGAGTTGAATCGTTAGTATCAAAGAATGTATATCCATTTTTTCGCTGCCTTTACTACCTTGTTCCCAGAAAATAAGTTTTCCGAGGTGAAACCTGGAGATAAAAATGCCCATTCCGTTTCTTAAAGGAAGGATTATTTTTGTTCTTAAAGAAAGCGAAAATCTATTTTGCTTTGGATATCTCTTGCGAAAGAATGATTCTGGAAGAAATAATATCCTTCTGGAAGCTAAAGGGAACCATGAATCATGTTCTAGAAGTTACATTTTACGCCTAGGGAATATCTAACACCTGTTGCTTACTTCTGCTCATCTTCTATTACCTACTGTTAGGTGTTGTTGTTTTTTCCTTAACGTTTACTTAGCTGTCGTTGAAATTTTTTGAATTTAAAAAATCATAATTGTATAGCTTAGTATGGCAGCAAATTTTTAAAAATCATACTTTTTATAGCTTAGTATCACAGCACATTTTAAAAAATTATACTTTTATAGCTTAGTATTACGGCAAATTTTAAAAATCATACTTTTATAGCTTAGTATCGCAGCAAACTTTAAAAATCATACTTTTATAGCTTAGTATCGCAGCAAATTTTTAAAAATTACACTTTTATAGCTTAGTATCACGACAAATTTTAAAAATCGTAATTTTACAGCTTAATATCGCAGAAAGTTTTAAAAAATCATAAGTTTATAGCTTAGTATCGCAGCATTAAATAAATTATGATAAGAAATAATTATAATAATAATTATCTTTATATGCAATAATTATATTATAAGAAATAAAGAATTTTTCTTATCTTGTCCTAAGTGTTGTTTTATTGAATTCGCGGATTTCTCTGACTAGTATATTATTAACGAAGAAATAAGATTACTAAGTTTAATGAAAAAAAGTCATTAAAAATAAAAAAAATTCTGTCTTATCCACAACATCTATCTGAAAAGGAATTAAATCTAAATGAAATAAATCGCAAAAACACTATTCGATGTATTTAACAAGAACAAAAACAGACTTCATTAAAATAAAATAAATGCAGTGCTGCTTTAAAGTCAAATTTAAAGTGTGACAATATATAGCTAGAAGTGTTATTTTGTGACAAAATTCTGTAAATATTTTTCTAAGAAAAAAATATTAAGAAGCTTCTTTTATTTCTTTGATAGAAATAGTTGAACTCAATATTTGTTTTTAATTTTTATAATCCATCTATCTCTTTCTGTAATTTAGTTGAAGGAAGAAATTGAATTTCTTATTTCTAAAGGTAAAAAACATCTAGTTTGCTTTGAAAAATATCCCTTAGATTATCATTTTCTAGACGTTCTCC
The DNA here is from genome assembly GCA_026289955.1 of Argiope argentata. Classification (NCBI taxonomy): domain Eukaryota; kingdom Metazoa; phylum Arthropoda; class Arachnida; order Araneae; family Araneidae; genus Argiope; species Argiope argentata. The sequence goes on from JAOUZG010050968.1 coordinate 18,975,984, forward strand.
TAAATCTTCTTGAATTTGTCATAATAATGTGTTGTAGACAATGCATTCGATAGACATATTCAATAAATAGGAAAAAATTGTAATATAGATATTAAATTATATGGGTGTTGATTCCTTCGGATATAAATAAAGAAAAAAATTATTCCTCTTTGCCTTACGAATAAATATGATATATCTCCCAAAGGAAAACAAATGACAAAAAAAACATTTCATTTTATAAGAATGAGAAAAGTATTGTAAATCGCGCTAGGTATTCTTTCCCCTCATCAAGAAGTACTACAACTGCTCAGTTCCTAAGCCACTTCCTGTAACAAATTCTTCAGACTAGACGACAAAAAAAACTGCCGAGGAAAGCTCTATAAATGCTAAAAGTTAGAAAAAAAATAGGAAATTCTTTCCAGAAAACACATTTAATTTCCCGATCCAGGAGTTTCTGTGAAATATCGTATATCCTTTTTCAATGTGCAATTGCTGTTCCATTTATTATGACTTCCTGTAAGTCTTCAATATATCAGCTACGTTGAGAGTAGAGTTCTGGAAGGAATTTGTAATATATTTCTGATGATGGTCTTACGACTGCTTTATTTGTTACTGAAACTAGAGAATTCGAAAGCGAAGATTTATTACATTTTTTATATTTATTTACTGGTTTATTAACATTGGTAATTTCACTACAAATATAATCATTGAAACTCTATTTTCCTTACTTGGTAGTACTTGATTTGCTTTTCATTTTGTTTTTTTAAACAAATGAAGGTTGTTTCCGTATGCTTTTAATAATTTAATTTCCATTCCTTTTAGTAATTTAATTCGTATATCTTTGTCATAATGCCTAACACTGTAAGTTATCATGAAACCTAAATTTACAACAAAACAGAATAAAAATAGATACGTGTGAACTTTTAAAATATATAAGTCTACAAACAGAAAAAAGAACTCTGCAGCATCCGTAATTTTTTTAAATACTTTTACTCAAAACTGAATATTAATAATACTTAATAATATTTTACATGCTTTTACTAATTTAATGCCCATTCCTGTTAATAATTCAACTTCCATTCCTTTTAATAATGTAATTCTTATATCTTTGTCATAATATCTAAAACTATAAGTTATCATGAAAACTAAATGTACAACGAAACAGAATAAAAATCTCTCTGTGTAAATTTTTTAAATATAAAATTCCACATACAGAATAAAAACAGCAGTATCTCTATTTTTTAAATAGTTAAACTCGAAGCTGAATACTATAATTTTTTTTTTTGGATGAATAGCATTTTTTAACAGTTTCAATATAATATTGAAGTTTAGAAGAAATCCTTTATAGCAAATAAAGATATGATTATTTATTAAAAGCTGATTATATTGAAACATTACTATCATACAATTCTGTTCAAGAAAAGTGCTAAAGGATAAGTTTAGTTAAAAAAACTATTTAGAAAAAGTCATTAAAAATGTAAATCAAATAAAGCCGGTGCTGTTTATAAATCGAGTAAGGTTATTACTTATTTCCTTCTTTTCTGGTCAAAATCCTCAAAATATTTTCTGATAGAATTTAATTAATTATTAGAATTAAAATATTTTAAAATGCATCTTTAATGGTGTACTAAGTGAAAAAAATGAATATTATAAAAAAATTTTAATAAATAGTATTTTGTAAACGAGTTTAGTACTATTGTTACTGAAGTGTAAAAGTAAATTATTTTTCTCTATTTTCGAATATATATATTCATGTGATAAGCAAATAAAGTTATTTATTGCAAGCTGATTATATGTAAACCTTAGTACTATACAATTCTATTACAAAAAAAGAAAAAAGAAAAAACAGGAAACTAAAAGATCAAACTAATATTACCTCCTTCATACATAGTGCTGCAGTTACATAAACTTTTTTCAATTCCTACTATTAGTTCACACTTTCCTTATATGTATTTATATATCTTGTTCAAATTTTCAGTTGTTAATAAAATATTTTTATTCATCCACTCAAGTTCAAATACATTTTTTAAACTTCCTGACACTTGACGTTATTGCAGTTTTTTTAAATATGAATTCATTAATTATTTTAATTAATTTTTAATACTTTAAATAGAGTTTTAGCAGCTTGTAATAAAAATTGAAACCAACGGGCAGTAGCTCAATCGTTAAAATGCAAGAAATTCAGTATTTTTCCCGTGAAGGTGACGAAAATGTACATTTGACGAAAGGTGACATTTCCAGTAAAAATTAATAATTTTTTGATAAATTTTTGCTTTAAGTATACGTTTTATCCAAATGACTTTCGAGGGAGAGTTAGCAGTTGTAGCTTAGTGGTTAGAATGAATGATTTCTTTCAACAAAGAAAAATTGGAGAAATTGTAAGATTTAGGTGCAATTCTTATTTCTCTCCTTAAAATCTGAGTCATCAATTGTTAGTAACTTTTCCTACCTAACCTTAAGATTGAGAGTTACGTGTCGAGAAGAAGAATGGAAAATTGCAAGGAAATTCGCTTTCTATTTTGCCACTTAATATTGTGATTTTGTCATACGTATATATATATATATGAGTATATACGTTGTAGTTATTTAATAAAAAGTAACAACACAGTAAAATTGTTTTTTTTTTTCTTTATTGTTTTACGTCGAAATTGACTTAAAAAATTATATTATCTTTATATAGCAGTTCTCATGTAAAAGCCTTCAAACATTTGTGAAATGAATGAAGGCTTTTAATAAGTTTAAATAAGTTCTTAATAAGTTTATATTTAAGAAATATGATTATACTCTCACAAACTGTGGCCTCAAAACAAAAATTATATTTTAATTTATTCAAAATTTCGTCAAATTTAGCAACAATGCAACGGTTAATTTGGACGAATCTCATAGTTTCGAATCGGGGCTGGATGGCAAGCACGACGCCTCAGCCGGCGGCCTTTCTCCGGCGTTTCGAAAGCGAAAGTAGGCGGTAGTTGGCTCCGACGACTAGCGCCAGAACAGGCCTGCTTACACGGCGGTATTCCCGGGCTTCGGAGCCGAAGCCTGTCCGCAAGGCTACCGCGGAGCGCTTGGAAATTAGGAAAAAAAATTAAAATCTTCATCACTAATTGATAACTTGACATAGGAGAAAACCTTAACGACTATTCCCCAAATCAAAATATGGATTTAATTTATCAATTATTTTTTAATTTATCAATTTTTTTTGATTATTCATCATTTAATTTTTCTTGATTTAATTTATCAATTGATTATTCATCATTTAATTTATCTTGATTTAATTTATCAATTGATTATTCATAAGGTATTTAATTTGTCATAATCTAATTTATCAATTTAATTGATTAATCTTCAAATATTTAATTTAGCTTGATTTAAATGTCCCGTGATTTAAATGTCCCGTTTAGTTGAATTCTGTATAAGAGTATACGTAATTCAATGTAAAAATAGTTAGAGCTAAGTACGAAATTTCAAGGAATGAGTAAGAAAATAGACTAACGTGTCTAAATCACGGGTCATAAAGCTGAAAGGTTAAGATAAGAAATGCAAATGATTAACGTTCCGGCTTCATATCCAAAGAGGATACATCAATCGAATTTAACTTTATTGGTTAACCAAGTGAAATAAAGCAAAACTAACTTTCTAAATTTGGAACTTCCATGAGTGGAAGTGTAGATTGCCAAAGACGGCAAGTCAATAATAAGTATTTCAATAAAATGAATTTAGAATTTTTGTCAGAAATAGCAAATGAGGAAATTTTTTGACTGCAACTTCAATGCCAAAAGTGGCTTTAAAATTTACGAATATATATTTTCACCTTTTTTTTTATTTCTCATATACGAAAAGAAAGTATTTAATCGTCAAAAAATTCATACTCGAAATGTTAATGTATCTCCAATCTTTAGAACTCCCTGAGTTTGAAAAACACCTTTTTAGCACTAAGCCTATCTGTCTGTGATAAGGTAACACCAAAATGCTTTGAGTTAAATGGATGAAAGTTTATATACGGTCTTTACAACAAATTTGTAGATTTCTATCAAAATTTGAGAAAAGCCCATCTGGAGGAAGTCTGTCTGTCCATCTGTTCGAACATAAGTTAACGTGCTAATTCCCAACCAAACAGAGCTTCAGTAGACTGGAGTGAAAATGAGACAAAGAGAGCTTTGATAGGCCGAGAAACTGAGACAAAAATAACTTCGGTAGACTGAATTAACCTCTGTAGTGCAGACACCTATCAAATTTCAAACTATACAGGAAGAAGTTTTCGTCTGTCTGTCTGTATTTTCAAAATTATATAAACGCGATAACTGAAAAACTCAGTGACATAAATATATTAAATTTGGCATCTGATTTTGTGACTGCAATTTTAGTTCTTTTTGTTTCAAAATTCAGTTTTAGTTCGGTTGGGAAAAACGTATCCAAAACACGAATTCACCTTCATCAGACAGGGTACAAGAAAGTTTGGGGGAGATATCTCCTGCTGATTACTCTCTTGTAAACGAAAAAAAAAAAACATTGTGATATTCAAAACATCAGACTCGAAATTTTGACAAATTTTCGCGTTTGAAACCTTCCTAATTTAAAAGTAAGTATTTTTGGAATTTTATCTGTCTCTCTATATTCAAGACAGCTCGACACCGCTTTCAGCTGAACATATGAAAATTAGTATTAGATCTTTACAGTAAATGTTTAGATTTTGTACAAATGTACAAATTTTCAACAAAATCCATACAGAGGAAATCTGAATGTTCAACTCTTTCAGTGCAAAAAAGGCAGTGAGATTGGCTATCCAAGTACAGGTGGACAAAATAACTATAAAATGTAAAGCTAAAAAATAATGATTAGGTACGCAGCTTTGGTGCCTAAAGTGAAGATCCGAATCAAATTTTGAAACAAATCTGTCTAGATATTAGCTATCTAACTGTCTTTATGTTTGCATACATGTAATTTCACGCATATTTTCTATTAAATTTTGAGTTTTAGCCTCCCAGGGATTGATCCTCTACCGATAAGTACATTCCCATGCAAGTAATCACAATAATTCAAAAATGCAAACTTTTAAATAAGTGATCTTTGTTATGTGATGTTGATGCTAAAATTATAGTTCTGCTTCAAATTTTAGATTCAACTGATTTGATACCGATACAATTTACTCTACTATAAGATGCACAATACTTTCATGTTTTGTCTGAATAAAAGTCTGAGTGCTTGCATTTTTCGCAATTTTGCTCAAGGTGTATAATTTTATGCTAAGTGGAAAGATTTTAACCTTTATAAAAAAAGTTTTCAAGAAAGTTTTATGGAGACGACTCCCACTAAGTATTGTTTTTTTTAAGAAATTTAAACTTCTATCCAGAATTTCACTGCTTTTTAATTGAGCACATTTAAGAAAGTTAACGATGCTCAAAGTTCATGCAAGGTTCTTTGTAAATAAATGAATTTCAGTGCCTGGAGTTACTGAAATTCAAAAAAATAATAGAGCATAAACATATTTAGTACACGACAAAAACTTCATATTTAATTATTTAACAGCACATTTAAGCCCCTTAATTGAAATATAGGAAGCTTTAATGATAAAAACGATTCATACATTTCCGTTTAGGAAAATGCAGCAAAATCTGTATTTTTCCAAAGTTGAAGTATGAATGCGTTTCCTTCCAAAATAAAACTTGTATTTTTTTAAATCCAAGACTTTTATTATTTTAAACTGAAAAATGTTGAGATTTTGAAAAGGGAAATAATCTTTTCGTTAAAAACATTTTTTTAGACATTTTGTCCACTTAAATTCAAGTTATTTTTAGAGTCCCAAAACTTCTAGCAGTGAGTTAACAAAGGAGAATAAAACGTTTTGTTGAGTAAATAAGAAATTCTTTCTTTTTATATATCTAGAGCGGAAAAAGGCTAAAGCTTGTTCTGTCTTTTCTAAGGTAATCATATCAGATCTGTCTAAAACCAAGAAAATTGTTCAATAGACGTATTTTTTGAAATTATATTTAGCGATTGTGTTGTAAAAATTACTCTGCTGTTGCTACTATAATGCTGTTACTATTATTTTAAAATGTGGTGGACAATTTACTTACTAGCTATTCAAAGACGAAAGAAAAAATCACACATTTCTGTGTAGCCAGATTTAGTGAAATTTATTATTTTATCTTTTAATGCCATTTTTTTAAACAGCAAATTTTCTTTAAATTAGAAACTATTAAATAACTGTATATAATGCAATGGTGAGAGCTCAGGAGATATTAATTACAATAATTAACAATAGATAAAATATTTAAATTTCATAATTTTAATTAAAACTTTAGGTGATACAAATCTTAAACAGATTGGAACAGGAAACTTTTGTTTCTCCGTTCATTTTTTTCCTCCTTATTCAAATTATTTTTTATTAAAATCTATACAGCATTTTTTATTATGTTTTTGCATTTTAAATATCAAATTCAATGTTAAATAGAATATTTGTTGTGAAGTTTTAACTCAAATGGATTCAAATATTCATACTCATATTTCCGATTCACCGATCCTGTTTTTTACAAAAATGGATGAAAAGTATCTTTTCCTTCTTTGATGTTTCCAACCATGGAAACAGGAAGAAGAGCTAATGGAATATATCATCCCTGTTGTTTCGGTGTATATTTCGAAACCTGATCATATGTCACCCTCCTTTCATCTCTAATAAAAGATAGTACTTCTGACATCGCATATACAATGTTTGCGTGCATTTTACAAAGTTGTTTATGCTCTACAGATTTAATGGCAGCTTTTAGATTTTAATGCGTTGTTTTCGAGTAAGGCATTGAAAAAATATCTTATTACACTCAACATTTTTCCGCCTAGCAACCGTAGCTTTACCTTGTCGGTACCAGAAACTTGAGATAGCCATACCTCACTCTAACTGGCGTCCTTAAAGCATTAAAATTTTATTCTATTCTTTAAGTTCCCAGAAATTCGCCTACGCATAGACTCCTGGAATGCAATTCTCTCCAACCCTCCCCCCTTTCATTCCCCGAAATATGAGAAGGGTACATCTGGCTGCGGGGGTTTTAGATATTTCATCCTGTACCAGTAAATGTAAGGAAAAATAACTTTGGCTAAAAAATTTCCTTTCAGAAAGTCTTATGTTACCAAGCTAATTGATGACCTCCATGAATGTCAAAGGAGGATGAGAGGATGCCGCAGCTTTGATTTTTGTTTTTATCCGTCTATATTTGGAATTTTTCTCCAGCTTATTGATGACGTAGGTAGGGCCCATCCGGGGATCTTTGATTTCAGTGAAGACAGGTCACTTAGCCACTTTTCACTTGAAGAGAACGGTTGGGTGTTGCTTTTCCTCCATCTTTCGTCAGACTTCTCTTGCCGCGGGCGTAATTAAGATCAAGTCAAAAGAGAAAAACTGATGAAATAAATGCGAGACCAATGCGAATTTATTAACCAGATTTTCTGGGGTAAGTGTAATTTTTATTTGATGTCTTTAAATTTCCTATCTAATCCATGTAGTTAAAAATGACCAAGATTCCGTTTCTTCATGGATGAAGGATGTAGTCAAAACCATTCTCTATTCCGTAAAAAGTGTTAATAAATAATTTTCTTTTTTATGTTTATTAAATTGTAGATGAAAATTATTTTGTGATCCGCAAATAGACATCTTTGAGATGTGTAAAATCTCTCATCCTTTTCCAAGATGGCGGTTAACGGATTTTTCGGAAACATATGGTGAAGAAGGATGATGATATATCGATTATGGGAACTCGGTATTCCAAAATCGATGAAAATATCGATTTTTAAATTTCGAGTTTGAAATTAAGTTTGAATTCTCTGACAAACTCAAAATAATCAGAAAAGTTTTATTGAAATATAAAGTCAATTTTAAAGACAGGCTACAAATGTTTGGTGTCTGTCCTTCATTTTTTTTTTGGGGGGGGGGGGTTGTTTGTTTGTTTGTTTATTTGTTTTTTAGGCTCAATTATTTCTCCAGACTTTTTGTGTTGATTCTTCTACTTCCTATTTAAACTATTTTCGAAATAAAACCAGATTTTTGAAGTTCCAACAAAATTTATTGTATATTTTAATTCTGTTTTCTTTTTTATTTTAAAATCGGGTTAATAAAAAAGGGCATTATTTTATTATAAATGGCAATAGATGGAAACGTGAATCGAATTCTCCAAATAAAACAGTTTAAAAAGGTGTGAATTTTTCTGTCAAAATTGAAATTGTAATGATTGGCATTGTGAATATTTTAACTTTAATATGGCTGAATTTTCAATTTATGACTGACTAAGCTATTTGTACAAATGCTTTCAAACTTGTTTTTATCTCTTTAATTTTCTAAAAAATTTACTAATTCCAACATAATTTTTTTTGCTTTGTACTTTATTCATACATTTTTCAATTATTCTGATCTAATAATTATCAATTTTTGATGAATTGTGAATGATTTAGTTAATATATTGAAGATATAATTTTTTTTAAAAAAATATTCTTAATCATTCATAGCATTTCTAATTATTTCTAAACTTAATTAGAGCTTTTACGAACAGTGATAAGAATTAAATTTTGTTACATTGTACCCCTTTTATTTATATATATTTGATAATTGTTTGATACGAGGTGATTTTATCTTAATATTCAATATATAAATCTTTGTCTTTTTTTTAATTTGCTTTTTCCGAAATCATGCCGGAAATAAAATATTAGCTATCAAATATATTTTATTTAAATAGCTTGAATTTTTTTATATAAAATCCCAATTATAAATTTAATATAATTGGGTAGGGATTTGTAAAAATATTGATTTAAAAATTAAAAATCGAAAATAAAAAAGTATATACTATTTTTCCAAAATTCATGGAATTTTTTGAGAAAATATATTCTTCTTAAATTTAAATATCCAAAATCAAGTCTCCTAAATAATGAAAACTCAATAAGAAGAAGTATTTTTAAAAAATGACTCATTTCTTAGTAAATTTTTACATTTTTAATTTCCGAAAGGAAAAATCATTCGAACAATCTAGAGTTTAAGCACAATTTATATTTAATTACAGTAAACAAAACTAATTTTTTTCCAAATTGTAAAAATCAAATATTTTTGAATAACGGGTCCTCTTATAGTCATTAACGTATCTCAGAATGTCTCGCAGTATTAGAGAGATATAATGTTGTATATTTCATATTCATCTCGGTTGGATATCCACTTCTACTGGAGTTAGTAATTAATTAGGAATAAAATAGTATTCGTTTTTCAAATAACGCTTAAAAAATGCATTTACTAGTTTTTCCAATTTGACAAATTAATGACTTATTCATGCTAATTGGATATTCACTTTTACTAAAGTTCGTAACAAGTTAGGAATAAAATATTATTCGTTTTTCAAATAACACTTAAAAAATACCTTTACTAGTTTTTCCAGTTTGACAACTTTATGACTTATTCATGTAAATTGGATATCCGCTTATACAAATTTGGAATAAAATGCTATTGTTATTTTCGAACAACACATAGAAAATACATTATGTTACAATACAATAATGTTATAATTATTTAAAGCAAATGTGAGAATCGTTAAATAAATAATTTTTTGACTAAATATTTTTCTAATCTTTGAGTTTTTGATTGCTGCTTTTCTTTTTCTCATATCCTCATTTATGTTTCATAGTCATGTTTGGTCTGCGATGTCCAATAAAAATTAGTGTGATCAGCAAAAAAAAAATTTTTTTATCCTATTTCTAGACTTCATAAAATTTACTAAATAAAGAAAAAAATTATAAAATTGGTTGGTAATTTTAGCTCTCGAATGGAGATTAAAAATCCTAAAAATAGGGCAAAATTACTGTTTCTCAATTAATTTAAAATTAGTACAAAATTTCTCTATCTATTTTTATATCATTCACTGTTTAATGCTCAATTTCTTATGATAAAAATTTGGTATTAAAGTCAGCTTTTAACTTCTAGTTTCCTATTTCCTACAAAATAAATAAAAATGTGTAAAATTTCATCGCTGAGTATTGTATTACTTACTATTTGAGTACTTTGTGTGTTAGGATTAACTCTTTAAAAATGTAAACATAGCCAGAATTGTAGATAGACAATTCTTCAATACTTTTTACAGAATCTATGGCAACTAAAATATGAATATGGCAATTGAGTATTGTATTGTTCACCTTTCCTGTGAATACTATAAATCAAATTTTCAAGCAAGCGATTTTTTCTGGAAAAAAACTTTCCCGGCTCATTTGTTCGTAATTGAGAAGGGTTAATCATCGGTGTTGTAAAGTCTAGTTTCCTTAGACAATCCTGCCAGGGACCGACCTCCGATGCCCGTAGTCAATCGAAAGGGGTTCCGTTAATATGGCGCATGTTCTTTTCAATCCTCGAATCGGCCACTTCTCTTAAGCATCCAGAAACGAGGTAGAAACGCTGTGATGAAGATTCATCCTTTGGGTCTGTGAGCAATTCATAAGGAAGATAGAATAAGCAATTGTCACTTTTCACTTACATTCTCTACTCTAGTTCTCTACATTCTTTTATTGGATGTTTTAAAATGATAATGTATAAATTAATTTTATGTGTAAAGCTAATGTTTATTAATTTTAATGATTTAATTAATTTACATATACTTTATTATGGTAAAAACATAAAATGATTAATAATAAATTTGAAATCAACCCGCATATATATTTTCAAAATCAATTTGAATCGTTTATATTAATAGAAAAAAGTTTATTTAGGTAAAATTAGTTTTTTCAACCAATTCATAATTTTTTCTTCGTATATAAAAGATAAGATAATTGACGTATATAAAGATGAGATAATAAAAGATATAAAGATAATTGACGTTAAAGTGCAATTCCTTTTCTAATATTTAACAATTTGTAAGCCTAGTGGTATACTTGCTGTCACACAAGAAGTTTATATGTTAAGAACAAAAAAAAAAATGAACAGTGTTATGGGTATGCTTATTATGTTTTCAGTTTAATGATGCAACTAAAAGTAATAATTCTGTTTGCATTTCTTATTTTGGATATATATTTATCTTCACGCATTTTAAAATTGATGTTTTTGAACAAGTTTTATTTGTCTTCTTAAAATCATATTTTAATTTTTTTTTTTCAATTTTGATCTTTGTAAGAAGTTCAAATGAACAAACTATTTCTGTAGTGTATTTTAATAGGTTATTAATTTACTTTGATCTGAAATTAAATGTCTTTTTTTCCTATTAATATATCCCTTGAATGAACTCTCCACACACACACACACAAAAATGCATACCATCGGGAAAATATGCTATTGTCATTTTATAACAGCACTAAAATTCTGAATCATTGAATGAATATAATCTGAAATGACAAATATTTTTTAATAGTTAATAATTGTTTAAAACTGCATTTTTAACAGATAATCTTGAATAGATTTTAGAATTTAAGAATATGAATTACATAAATTGGGATTTTTCTCTATAAAATGCAACTGAAAATTTCGAAGACATATACTAATAAGCATATTAATTAAATATACACATATATAGTAATTACACTAATATTCGCATATATTGTTTAAAAATTACTGAGATAATTTTTTTAAGAATATTAGAATAATTCCCTGTTATCAATCGTGTTTATCAAAAATAATGAAGTTGTTCTTTGTGTAATTGGTTTAAAAATTAATTTAAAAAATAGATTACAAAATTATCTATTACATTCGCATGAGTACTTATGGCTATTTATTATTTTCAGAAGCATTATTTTTTGAATCATAGCAGAATTAAATTATAGGAACATTCAATTAAGTTTAAATTATACATTTGGTGTAAGTAACTTAAAATTCAATTTTGAAGTATATCCGTAAAAAGTTTATTTTATTAATATATAAAAGTAAATAAAAATTCCAAATTGTATTAAAAACAAGACAATTAGGAATAAAATCAGTTTCATTATCTTCCTTTTTCAAATCCTTCTATTAGTTCACACTCTCACTAAATATATATATCTTGTTCAAATTTTCATTAATGAAATGCTTTTTATTCCTTCACTCAAGTTCAAATACATTTTTTTAACTTGTAGTGGATGACAATACACTTTTTTTCAAATATTAATTCATTAATTATTCAAATTTTCAATCGTTAATAAAATACTTTTTATTCATCCACTCAAGTTCAAATACTTTTTTAAACTTGTAGTGGAGGACATTTGATGGTAATACAAATGTTTCGGATATTAATTCATTAATTAAATTTAATTAATTTTTTTTAATTTTTTAAACAGACTTTAAGTGATTTGTAATAAAAATTGAAATCAACAGGCAGTAGCTCAATCGATAAAATACTAGGATTTAAGTATTTTTCACGTGAAGGTGAAGAATGCGAGTTCAATTCTTGCGAAAATCCATAATTTTTTGATAAATTATTTATATTAGTTGTAATTATTTAATAAAAATTAACTAAAATAATTTTTTACTTTGCTGACCTAAGTAGGAATTGACTTTAAAAAAAATTATAATACTCATACTTGGAGAAATTCCCAGGCTGAATGTAATAAAAGCATGAAGAAAATTAAAGATAAAACTGGTAAAATCACGATAATTAAAGACTTGGAAAATCATTAGCATTTAGCCCAAAAATAAAAGTTACATTTAAAATATTCCTGATTATTATTGAAAATATAATAAACAATTTTTCTTTTTTACTTTACTCGAAAAAATTTCTTTATTTAAATAAACGAATTTGCATAAATAAATATGTCAGTATTGAATTCCATAATATACTTTAACCTACATAAGTACTTCTAAAAAAACTTTTCCTCATCCACTTTTCACGATCTCGCTACAACAAGCTCTATGAACCATGAGCTATATGACCTTCAGAGTTGAAACATTTATTGACGTTTTGCGGTAGGCTTGCTTCCATCTCCGGCAGAGGATAAACTATAGCTGGGTGGGTGTCTTCCCACAGCTGGATGGATGTCGGATTTATGGCTAAATCCAACTCCACCATGGGAACAAGACTTACGATGGGGGGTGATGATTGACCAAAAACATCGTCTCTTTCCCTGACCCTGTTTGAAAATGAATCTCCCCTTGGGTGGGTAAATGGATTTATTGGTCTTTTGAGGGCGAGGGGGATCTTTTAGGTTGAAATAACCACCGAAGAGAAATTTTCTCTCCGTGTTTGCCGATTCTTAACATTTCAATCAATTAATTATGTATGATTTTATCGGATCGTAAATTTATGTGCTTTACAATATTCAATTTTTAAACTGCATTTTGTTTACATATAGAAAATTAAATTTGTTAATTAAAGCAGGTATTATCTTTCAAATGCATATTTTATTTGCAAATAGTTTGAGAGTATCATGATGAATGATCTTTTTTATCAATATCAAGATACAAATCAGGATGAATAATCTTTTTTATTAACAGTGGCGATACAAATCATGATGAATGATTTCTTTTATTAACAATGAAGACACAAACCATGATTAATAATCTTTAAAAATACAAATATATTTACAAAAATACTTAAAAGAATTTTAAATCAATAGAATTCTTTAATAAAAAAACGAGTAGCATTTATGTTTTTACAAATTCAACTTCATATTAAGCCATTAATTTTTAGCATTATTGTTTACAAAAATATAATAATAACCTTCTCATACATTTGTAAATCTTCGAATCAAAATACGACATTAAATATCGATTATCTTATTCAATGAAAGGGTTTAACGCTTATTTATGTTTTTCATTAAAATCGAAATTATTGTTTAGTCCATGTGCATTTATTTAGAACTTAATACATATTGATTATCTTATTCAATTAAGAAGCTTAACACTATATTTATACTTTTCATTAATATCGAAATTATTTCTGAGCCCAAATATATTTATTTACAACTTAACATATATTTAAAACTAGTAAAAAAATTTATAATCCATAACAAATTAGGATAAATAACTTAATTGTTATAAAATTTACATGACCTTACAAATGAATCAATCTTCTATTTGTCTGCATTATAAAATTTGTGTATCATTAAAAAAATTATACTCACATACTTGGAATATCTTCTTTAATAATGTTTTTAAAAGCTAAAATAAATCCAATTAGATTATCTGAAACTATCAACAGAAAAATACTTCAAGTGCCTTTCACTTTAAATTATTGTATATATTGATTGTAAAACTAGTATCTTTCTTTTTTTCAAGCTTTGAGATTGTATTATAAATTTGTGACTTCAGAAGAGCTCATTGTATGCAAATAACGAATTCAGAGATACATTTCATTAATCTTGCGCTTAATATTCATTTCTGCACTTCATTGGAATTTAATTAAATGTAATTAAATTTGCTTTTAACATAATTGTATTCTATTTTGTTCAAAATATCAGTTGAAACAAATTTTTAAGCAATGTCTGTACTTAAAATTGTATAACACTTTCAATGTAATTTGGGTTTAGTTTCGTTTAATAAATTAATAGAAACATTGCTGCATTGAGCATCAAAACGATAATTTTTTACAAACACTCTATGAAATTCAATGATTTTTATCCCGAAATGATAATTAAAATATAATTTTTTCAGATTTAAATCCTTATAGAATATCGATTTCAATACATTTGTAACAATAATTTTGATTATCCATTAAGAAATATTATATTCTATCAGAAATAGCTGGACAGCTGTCGGAATGCATATTAACTTATTATAGATTTATTAAAGTCTTAAAATTAATTTATTAATTTGTAATTAAAATTAATTTATTAATTTGTTATTAAAATTAATTTATCAATTTGTTATTAAAATTAATGTATTAATTTGTTATCAAAATTAATTTATTAATTTGTTATTAAAATTAATTTATTAATTTGTTATTAAAATTAATTTATTAATTTATAATTACAATTACTTCATTAATTTATTAACATTAATTTGTTAATTTATTAATTTATAAAAATTAATTCATTAACTATATTTTAATAGAAAAAGGCAATTGGTTGTTGATAAAGTTATAGGCAATTTTTTATTTTATTTTATACTTAAAATAATAGTACAGACATATAAATGTAAAAAAATATGGAAGATTTTGAATATCCTAGGCAAAACAAATCAAATGAAGTCCAAAAAACCACACCACACAGATTCCTATTTTATTGAATCTCGTATTTCTCCTGAGAAAATTCGGATAATAGTAAACGTAACAAATTATGCAGATATGTTACTTAAAATGAATTATTTCGTTTTCCCAACAGATTTTAATTACCCTATCCAACGTCAGGAGTAAAGAAAAAGTTCTTTTAAATGTCCATTTTATTCTTAAAAAGCTAACCTAGACATCTGCTTATACTTTCTCTTCCCAACTTAATATTTGATTAATAAATTGTTTCATTCTTTTTCATTTATCTTTTGAGCTCCTCATTTTTTATTCACAAAAATCTTTTTTTTTTCTTTCGCCATTTTTCGACTCCAGTTGACTGTTTTTCGAGATCTCTCCTTAAAGCCCAATTGAACTATTCTTCTCGGGATCAAGGTTTTTTTTCCACTCTACAATAGATATTTCTCCCTTTTTATCCTTTTAATGCAACCACCTCAAGTTTGATTGCGGTTGAAGTGTTTTTTGCAAAACGAGAGACATTATAATTCGATTTAATCCAGCATTTGTAAAGGGTGTTTCAAAATTAATGCAATATTTGAGTTTTCTACCATTTGTGCAGTAAATTGTTGACAACAGCTGATACTTTAGAGTTAATAAAAATGGAAGGATAACATGATAGAACGACGTTTTAAACGCAAGATATAAATAAACGAGTAATATAAAAAATTAAGTCTAATATAAAAAAAATTAAAGTCAACTCCTACTTTAATCAACAAAGAAAAATTTTGTTTTAGTTACTTTTTGTTAAATAATTATAATTAACCTAAATACTTATCAAAAAATATTGATTTCTTCAAGAATTGAACTCGCACTCTCGTATTTAGATTAGTTACAATTAATCTAAATAATTTATCAAAAAATTGATTTCCTCAAGAGTTGAACTTGCATTCTTCAAGTGAAAAATACTAAAATCTTCGCATTTTACAGGTTGAGATACCGCCTGTTGATTTCAATTTTCATTACAAACTGCTGAAATCCTTTTTAAAGTATACAAGTTCATTAAAATTAATTAATTGATTAATATTTTAATTAAATGCATTATCATCAAGTGTCATTCACTACAAGTTTTTAAAAATGTATTTAAACTTGAATGGTGGAATAAATAGTATTTTATTAACGATTGAAAATTTGAACTATATATATATATATATATATATATATATATATATGGAGAATGAAAATAGTAGGAATTGAGAAACACATTTTTTCCCTTTAAAATGTCATATTTTTATCGAATCGTTCAGTACACAGGATAAGGTTATGCATGAAATAACACATGTGGCAAAGGGCCTCAACGACTTTATTGACACATACGCACTTTTTTTTTTAATTGACCATGGACATTTTGAATAAATGTGGATGAATTCCGTTGATACAGCTTTGAATTTCCTACATCAATTCACTTGTGCTTGCGAACTTGTTGGCATGAACATTTGACTTATACTAATTCCACAAAAAATAAATCGAATGGGTTAAATCACACGATCTAGGTGGCCAATTCTCAAATTTTCAAACTGATGCTGCCAGACTTTCCTCATTTTTGAAATATTGTTCAATAATGAAAGCACGTTGCACTATAATATAACTTTCTATTTTTTCTAATCCTAAACTATCAATTGCCAAATTGATTTTTTAATAGGGTTTCTTCACAAATAGGGAAAAATTCAAACCTTGCATTAATTTTGCGATACTCTTTACAACAAGGAAAATCATATATCTAGGAGTAAAGCTTTATGCTTTCTTTTTCTTCTGTCTGCTAGACCATAGCATGAAATTTAACCTGCTACTGCTCAGCAGATTTTCCATACGCTGTAATAAAAGTATCTTAGAAAAAAATTCATACACACATTAATGAATGAAGAAATAAAAGTTTTCACATCAATTCTGTTCAATTTCATTTCGAAAGTTGCCTGGTTTTAAGTAGTAGTCATTTTCATTATTTTAACCGAATAAACACATCCTGGAAACTGTTGAACACTAATCGAAAAAACATTATTAATCGATTCAATTTCACAAACATATGCAATAAAAAATGGCACAAATATATAAGTTGTTGTTTTGGGGTTTTCCACTCTCCTTTTTTTCTGTAATTTTAAAACATGAAACTAACACTATAAGAAATAAAGTAATAACAATATATGCTGAAGAAAATATTTACGCTTAAATTAAAAATATAACATAAAAAAGAATTTCTATGAAAATATTAATAAAACAACAAATGAGAATGATTTTAAAATTATTCATATTATCTCTTTCTGCAATTGTATCGTTATGTCGAAGCTATTGTAATAGGCAAATCTTGAATTGAGATCAAATTCATATTTTTTTTAATATATAGACTCTCCCTTGTACTTGTTGATTTCTGCAAAACATTTTTTGATGCCATATACTGGACGGTAGTTGTAGAATCTTTTGTTCATACTTTTCGAGGCGAAAAACTAATCAAAATCAAAAGCGTAATTAATACCAAAAAACCAGCAAAACAACGGATGAAAGTCAAAGTGCTTTTTGTGTAAGAATGGAGCTCTATAGAATAACATATGATCCTTATATGAGTTCTATCTTTTTCTTATCAAAATCATTGTTCAATTTAATAAACGAAAAGGGCCATCATCTTTTCTCTACTTCCCACTTAGAATATTGTAGTCTAAAAGAGATATTTCATTATTTAACTAACGACATGCATAAACATATGGACAAAAACGATAACGATCTCTTTAAGCGATATTCCATCAAACTGAAAGGTTTCATAAAAGAAAGGATTATACTAATGCTTCAATTACTTAAACATAAAATATGATGAATTTTGAAATTGGGAAAAGAAATATTAGGATTTCTTAACACTTAATTTTGTTTTGAATTTATTTAAGAATTCCTAAAAAGGATTTTTGTTTAAAATGTACAGAAACTTCAAGAATAAATCTCATAAGTATCGAGATCAGTTTTTTGCACACTCTAATTTTATAATATAAGTTTAATCATTGTGAGATATATTTAAAATGTTCCGTATCTCTTGAACATCACACTTATATTTTAAAACAAATTAAAAACATCCATTTTTTAAAATATTAATATTACATATTAAATAAATTAGAAATTAACAGAATCTTGAAATTTTCTGCTGTAATTTTGTGGCAAACTATTTAAAAGAAATATTGGTTAATAATATTTTTAATGCCTTAGTAGAATTTCCCATCTTTTTGTAGATGCAGAAAATAAACAATATAAAAGTTATTTATGCAAAAAAAATTACTGCTGGAAGAGGAATCATAAATTAATAACTTAAAAGAATGTCATAGGTTAGGTAAATAAATTTCAAGAAGTTTTAGAGTGATTATTCTAGATTGTTGTCCTTTATGTTTCCATTTCATGTTGCTATCGTTGTCGTACGTCTGCTCACTACAATCCAAAATATCCAAATCAAGCTCACATAATATTTCCAGTAGAGCTTTTGCTAGTCCTTCTCCAGTCGCATCAATAAATCCTGTAAATAACTAAATCTTTTCTCTTCAAAATTTACACGCCCAATAAAGACTGAAGTTTGTTTTATATGAGAAATATTAGAAATAACATCCATTTGCATACTGTAATACATGACTATTTTTGTATTAATTAAACTCTTAACAAAAATTTCTTTAATTTTGTTACGAGCTTTATTTCCTAAAGCAGGAATAATTTGTTCTTGTAATGTATGTGCTAAATCATATACAATCCTATTTTTGGAATTTTTTAATTCTATTTATAATATTTATAAGACCAGAGTCTCATTTACTTTATAATTCGATAAACTTAAAAGAAATTCCGTTATTAGGCATTATTATTATTCCATGTTTCCTCTAAAGGGAAGATTATTACATGATAGAAGTAGAATAACCAGTATAATTTTATGAAATAATAATTTAATTCATTCTATTTCCTTATTTATATTAACTTGATTTGTTTTATTAACAGTCGAACATAAATTAAGTCGTTTCAGAAATTCTTTCAAAGTAATAATTGAATTAAGTGACAGAACGCTCATGACCTTGAATTACGGTTAATAACTTTACCCAGTTAATATAAACACCTATAAATCATGTAGATTTTTCAATTCTTCTGGGAAATAATACCCAACTGAAATAAAATACAGAATCTTGTATTCTTGAATAAATCAGTCAACTTCGAAGCTGCTTTTCATCAATTGGCGATTTTTTTAAAGTGGTAAGTGGCGGAAAATGATCTGCCTTCAGCATTCTTAGAAAAAACTCCTTTGTGTTGACAGGTCTATTACTGACATAAAACATTCTTAACTAATCTTTCATAATGGTTGGTCATAAACCAGAATCACGTATATGTACTTGAACACATTTGTTATTATTATTACTTTCTGATTCAATCATATTTGTATAAAAATATGGTTTATCAAAGATTTTTACAGTTTATGCACTTTAATTGCAAGATTGTTTAGTTTGTGCGGAACCTTTATTGGAAGTTGAAACTTGAATTGTAAATTCTGAAGTCGAAGCAATTTCATTGCCAGAATAACTTCATAGACAAGAAAACAGATCTGATCAATACGATCTAGAATCTAGAAAACAGATCTAATCAACACAAAGGAGTTATGACTTTTTAAATATAGCTTTTCCACTTTTTTCTTTTCGGCTAATTTTCTTTTTTAAAACCGCGTCTTGAAACTCAGATTGATACCTCTTCGGCATGGGTATGATAAGATATAACAATATTAAACATTTTAAATTTTGAATCATCAAAATAATATATACAATTTAATTTAGTAGATGCGGTAAATGACTGTACTTTATGCTTATAATATGTTTCACACTTGCACTAAACTGTAATATATCTGTAAACTTCTTATATTTCAAAACCCCATCAATTTTTCTAGTTAAATTTCGCCATCTCTTCATACCATTTCGCTATTACCATTCAGAACATTACTATTGTTCTTGATAATGTTGGGGGCCCTCAATCTTGGGGCTCTGGTACATAGAATCCGCCCCTCGTCCCCCAGATGTCTGGCCCTGGTTGATGGGATTTCATCCCTGCCATTTGCCCCCTCCCACTAACAATTGACCAAATTCTAAATTATGAGGAATTATTACCTATCAAAATGGATCTCGTTCTAATTCCGAAAGTAGTTTAACCAAAATTTAAGAACATTAAATCCCAAGGCTGTCAATATCAACTCTTTGTAATCCTTATTTGTGGAAACGGTATGTAAGCCTCTTTCAATCCCTACTATCAGTTCACATTCTCCCTATATATACTTATATATCTTGTTCAAATTTTCAATCGTTAATAAAATACTTTTTATTCGTCCACTCAAGTTCAAACACATTTTTTTAAACTTACAGTTGATGACGCTTGATGTTAATACAGTTTTTCCAAATACTAATTCATTAATTAAATTTAATTAATTTTTAACACTTTAAATGGAGTTTTAGCATTTTGTAATGAAAATTGAAGAAATCTACAGGCAGTAGCTCAATCGATAAAATGCGAGGATTTCAATATTTTTCATTTGAAGGTGAAGAATGCGAGTTCGATTCAGGCGAAAATCAATATTTTTTGATAAATTATTTATATTAATTGTAATTATTTAATAAAAAGTAACTAAAATTAAAATTTTCTTTGTTACCCTATGTAGGAATTGACTTTAAATTTATTTTTGTATTACTGGTTGGCGTTGAAGAAATCGAAATAGTTTTGAATTCCTATTTTTCGTGAAATTTCCAAAATTTCGAAATAACCTTTTTTAGAAATTTGCGACTCAGTTAATATAACGCAACGGAAATATATTCATTTGCAGCTTTCTTCCTTTAACCTCCCTATTTCTTCTTACGTATCAAGGTCATCACTAAATTCATTTTATATTCAATATACCGTGTTAGACTTTTTGACCGATAATGTGTTATAATATCGCCGTAAAACAATGGTAATGAACAGGCAGCCTCTCTTAGTCTGATGTTTTACAAAAATTTTATTTTTCTTTTGCCGTTTCATTATTATTCATGCTACACTCCATTACTACTAACTGATTATGAATTTAATGATGCATCATATGTTAATAACCTACTTTTCAGCATAATTCAAATAATAAAATGAAGTTGTATTATTAAATGATGAAATCATTATAAAAGAGGCATTTTTCATTAATTTATTTCTTAGATATTTTATAAAAAGATATTTTGTATTAATCAAATCTGAGTAATCTAATATGCGTAAGTATACCTTAAGAGTCATAACTTTATTAGTAAATAAAGGCAAATATAAACACAGGTAAGTAAAACTTTGTGTTTTAGGCTTATATATATATATATATATATATATATATATATATATAAGAAGCTACTTAAGTCCATTAAATATCTTATTGGCTATGAAAATAACTTTGATTGCTAAACCCTTTTTTACTGTTACTGGTTTTGAATAATTAAACTGAAACTCTATTTTTCTTTTTTAATTTATTCGCTTCTTAAAAATTTCTGCGAAATCAGTCTATCTTTCATATACAACCAATCGAAACAATTAATTTATCAGACAAAGAGTTTTGAAAAATAATTTAACATGTAATTTAAATCTAAAAATTCGTAAGTAGAATAAGAACATTTTTAGACTAATAAATTTCTTGAAAGCATGATTTCTAAAAGCAGATAAACATTATAAATTTCTTGAAAGTATGGTTTCTAAAAGCAAATAAACATAAAAAAAATTCTTGAAATGTTTTCTTAAAACAGATAAATATAATAAATTTCTTGAAAGCATGTTTTCTATAAGTAGATTAACATAAATTTCATGGAATTTTTTATAAGACTTACAAAAGATTTTTAGCTAAAAATCAGACATGGAATAGTTCAATCACTAAAATATATTTTAATTTTTTAAATTTATTCTGACTTTTAATTTTTTAAAATGCCCAAATGAATCCAGAAATTAATTTCTAGAAGAAACTCACAGCACCTGAAATGACTTCTATTCAGGATCAAATCGTAGTGTAACAGCTACAAATTAGGTTTGTCAACATGATTACTAGGAACAACTACAATCATTGTATAGTAAAATAAATATGATTTAAGTATAAAACAATATCTAATTTGGAATTTCGAATGTAGAAATATCCGAAAAATCACAGAGGGAACTAAACAAACAGTATTTCATATGTTATGTTATCTGAATCATTATATTTCCAAAAGCAAATTACTAAATAAGAAAAAAAGTCTGCTTAAATGACATTTTTGGTCCATAAAACGTAAGTAATCATCTATCAACCCAAAATAAATATCTTATAAAAATTTTATTTATATATTTAAATAAATCATAATCGTAAATTTTAGTTATTTTCGTATGAAGTTTATGCTCAAAACTTTGTCTGGTACAATTAGGATAGCTTTTATAAACAAATATTTAAAGTGCATTAAGTAATAAATAATTTGAATCTCTTTATATTAAGTAATTCATAATTTGAATCCCTTTATATTAAATAATAAATAATTTGAATCCCTTTATTTTATTTACTTAATAGTTTTAATCCCTTTATAATTCGCTAATTTTTTTTTTCTGCATTACTTTATAAATAAAAGCATGGTACTCATTATTTGTATGGTTTTTAGGTTGAACTAGCCTAAACTTTGTGCATAATCTTTGCTCTGTGGCATTGTGATTTCTAAATTTGGTATCAGCTCCAGTGTATAAATCAGCAAACAACTAAAGGTGAGTGTTATATTCTTGCTTATTACTTTTAATAATAGCATATTAAAATTACTGCTTTTCAGGTGAGTGTTGAGGTGATACGGTGTTATTTAAATGTAACCTGTCATTAAATATTTAACCGTGTTCTGAAGGAAATTAAACAATAGGGAAATAACAACTGTTACATTTGTTATTCAATTGTGAACAATAATTTCAAAGATATTTAATAATAACTTCAAGTAAATAAGATGAAGCAAAACATTCAGAATTTTGAAATTTAAGAATGACAGTATAAAAACTTCTTGGTCTGAAAAAACCCAGTAGTAAGGTCTTGGCTTCTATACCGAAAGGATCCCAGTTCAAAACTCTATTTAACCAAAGAACCACCATGTAAATGGCCATGGTATGGATACCAAATCTTTAGGGAGGAATACCATACATACCAAATCTTTCGGGAGGAAATATCCTCCCTCTAGTGTGGTGCATAAGCTTGGAGACGGGGTGCCACTTGAAGCGTCTTTTGCCGTCAGCTGCTCAAAATTTCGAGATTGGTATCAAAATTATCCTAGGATTACTGCAAAGAAAGACTTTTATGAAATTAAACTAAACTAAACTAGAAGGCTATCATTTAAGTGTTTTCTGCTTTTAGAGGTCCAGTTGTCCTTTCGGAGCTGACCTGGTATAGTATGATATCAATGTAAAATGTTTATCTTTTTCGAAGGATCATCGGAGTCAATCATCAGAGTGCTCAAACAATGCTCTGTCACTAAATCATAGTAATCAAATATTTTCTTCTGGTGTCAGAAAATAAATTATTTCTTGAAAAATTCTCGATTTTGTTCAAGAGTTATAGAAATTATATTACACTTCTTTTTGATTGCATGAAATTCGATTTTCATCAGGCTTGTCAAAAGGCCTAAATATAGAGAAGCATCTCTAAATGAATTTCGGATTCAAAAAATCTGTATATTCTTCTATATTCGATTCCTTTTCATGCTTAAGACAGGCCCTCAAAAGAATTATTTCTTCTTTTCTTTAAAGAAAAAAAACTCACCAAAAGGGTTGTTTGCTCCTATAATCACACAAAAAACTTGTGTGTTGAAATTTGTGCTTTTCATTTTCTTTTTCTGATCATGTTACTGTCTGCATTTTTGGCTGAAGAATAATAAATTACATCAGAATTAATTCTTAAAATTTCATTCTTGAATGCTTCAAAATAGTCCTCAGTGATATACAAAGACATTTATATAACATAGGTATAAATTATTTTAGACTTATTATTATACTCATGACCTAAATTTTTTTATGGAATGCTCGTTCATTCTTCCATTTCGTTGAACATACCATTCTTCCATTCCTTGAAAACAATGATACCAGATGGGATGAATTTGATCTTTTGAAATGTCCCATTAAAGCTTTTAAGATAACGTATACAAAGAAAACAACGAAAATTTGCCGGCATGTTATACTTGTCATTTCATCGTATCCCTAAATAGGATTTGATTGATAGTCCATTTGACTGTCAATATATCGTAGATCAATTATCAAAAACATCCTGAACTGCCATAAACACTCAATAAAGAACAAAAGATTTTTGAACTAAATAATAAACATAATAAAGATCGTGAATGAAATGATAAGGGATATCACCATAGATTAAATAAGTAATTATCTGTGATATTTGTTGCCGCAGTATTCACTGAATAGAATTTCTGAATTCTTTATAATTATCTGCATTTTTATTAATTGTTACGTTTTGAAAATTATCATTTACTCCAAAATGTATCATCTAATCATAAACCTTATCGAACTTGCTTTCATACGGTAAATTTAATAACTAATTATGATTACGTTTTGAAACTGGTTGTTCTGCTAATAAATTAATCATTTGTTCTCACAATATTCGCTGAATACAATTTCCGAATTCTATATGATTCTCTATATTTTTACTAATTATTATTTTAGGTGATTATAATTTAATCCAAAATGTCTCATTTAACCATAAACCTTATCAAACTAGTCTCATATATTAAATTTAAAAATAAGTTTTGATTACATTTTAAAATTACATATCCTGCTAACAAATTGATAATATGCTTTCGCAGAATTCACTGAATATAATTTCTAAATTCTTTATAATTATCTGTATTTTTATTAATTGTTATGTTTTGGCGAATATCATTTATTCCAAGACGTATCACCTTACCATAAACCTTATGAAACTGGTTTCATATAGTAAATTTAATAGCGATTTATAATTAAGTTTTGAAGCTGGATATTCTGCTAACAAATTGATCATTTGTTCTCGCCATATTCGCTGAATAGAATTTCTGAATTCTATGTAATTCTCTAATTCTATGTTTTTACTAATTGCTATTTTTAGATTACTTATCATTTACTCCGAAATGTTTTATTTATCCATAAATCTGATCAGAATGTTTTCATATAGTATATTAAATTTAATGATGTATTTATGATGTAAAATTAATGATGTATGATGTAAATTTAATGATGTATAAATGCACACTGAAAATTCTACTAACAAATTGACTACCATTTTATTTCTAACTTTTCGTTTTTATGAACCATTTTTATAATTCATGGCTAATATCATTTCGTATATTTTCAATTCTTTTATAAGGGATGGTGGCATTTAGATTTTTAATAAAAGAATTGCATTTCAAATCACAGATATCGTATCACTTCGACTTTTTCGTGAAATCCGTTTAAGATTTTTAAGTGAGAAGGAAGAAAAATATTGAAAATCCATTCTTTCCAGGGTTTTTTCTTTCTTTCTTTCTTTCTTTTTGAAAGAAGCGAAGACATTCAACGAAGCGAGTCCTCTCAAAATTCAATGAGAGTATTGATTATTCTTCATAAAAATACCGGAACAACTCTTCGCGCCTCTCTAGTTCCTAGTACTTCATGACACGCTTTGTTTGATTTTTTTTTAAAAAAAAGAAAGTTATTTTCTTTCAAAGAATGACATAGTTTCGTTTCTCTCTCATATTTCTGACTCAAGGAAAAAAAATAAGCATAGTAGTCTCCAATTTTTGAGTTTTTATAAGATTTTCGAAATAGTCTTTCAATTTTTTAAACAGCTTTTGAGATGTAATTGACTGGCACAAAATAACCAACAAATGCCATTCCTTTTCTTATTATTAGAGCAATTGAACATTTTAAATTTAGCATAACTTACTATGATGTATTGTAAAATTCAAATTAATTCAGGTATAAAATGTAGCATGGATCAATTTTACGAAGTATAATTAATAATTTCTTACAAAATACGATTGAATATTACAAATAGTCAATGTCCTTTTAACCTGAAAAGGTTCATACATACTAATCCATAAGTGCTTATGTATGGAAAAAAAATTTTAAACAAATCTGTGATTATCTTTTTCGGGTTTCTGTATTTCTCTGCTGGACTGATGAGGCATCATTTCGAAACTAAGACCAAAATTCTTAATTTTGAATGGTTAGATGGCGCTGATGACGCCAACTTATTCAAGTTTCAAGGTTGAACCAACTTTTAATCCACAACCTTAGATTTAGTATACACTATGTCCGTAGACATGGAGAACTTTCAGTAAAATCAAATCTTTGATCCAATAATCTATTATTAAGACACTGTAAGGTAGTAGAGAACAACCTTTTATAAAATTAAAAACATCAAATCCTTTTACGAATATTTTCCAGTTCAAAAAATTCATTTTTTCTGCTAGAAATGCGTGAAGCAAATTCAACTCTTTCAAGAGCGGAGACACTTGCGCCATCTATTAGCGAGTATCGCAATCATATTTTCCATTCTGTCTTTTCCATTCCGGATCTTTTCAAATGTGAATTTAACTCGGATTTTTTTTTTTTTTTTTGATAAGAATACTTTGATTTCAAATGTCTAATTTCACGTTTGTAAATATGGAATTTTGTAATTAATTTTTGAATGATTTTCTGATGTAGAGGACTTCAAAATTCTTGTACGTGCCAGTGATAATAATGTACTATTTTAATAGTTTTAAAATTTAATTATCAATTAATTGTTAATAAAGTTTTAATTCCCTACAAGTAGCATCTTCTTAAAGTAAATTAAGAAAGTTTATTAAAAATATTCTTTGATAATTATAATAATGAATAAAAGATTTAAAAAGGAGAAAATAATGAAAACGGAAAGTTTTCTTTCGACTCACTGATAAGAAATAATATCTAAAAACTGTTTTCACTAAAATTATTTTTTCGTTGAAACAGTGTGTTTCATATCTGATATGGGCATTGTGATTTTATGAGACGTTACTCAAATTAACAAGAAAAGTCAATAGATTTTTCATGACTAACTACAACACTTAATCGTTGTAAATGACTTTTATCTTTAATTCATTGGAAATATAATTATTGAATTGACCATACATCATTCATATGAAAATTAAATTTTACACTGATGGCAAACATTGTATTATTCATAATTATAAAAGTTTAAACGAATTTTGAAGGTGTTAGTTTCAAAAGAGGTGGTTTATGGCGGACCATAATCGATGACTCTTTCCCAAGTTTGATCTTTTCAAATTCTTCAGCAAGAACTGAAGCCATTCAAATATATTTGTGAAATAATGCAATGGGATATTTTTTTATCTCAAACGCTTAGGAATATCACAAAAATAATTTTTAAAACATGTATTAAGCTTTTTTATATTCCTCGAAATTGTGAATCTTATAAATTATTTTCACTAATAAAAGAATATCTTAAAATCACATAGAAACTATGAAAATTAAGCCATAAAAACTTAATGTGGACCATTTTTTTTCAATTTGTGAGGCAGTGAGTGTTATATTAGTGCAATTCCTATTTGGTCTTTGGCCGTATAATGCGATTCTATGAATTTTTCATTCCTATCTAAAATGACATTATTATAGTGTGTAGGCGAGAAAAATTTTGGACTTTTTAAAATGTGTTTTCCGTCTTTCCTTCTTCTGTGAACTTTATTAGTGGATATATTCTGAATTCAAATATTTCAAAGATTTTATTAATAATTTAAACAATTAAATATGAATTATAATTATATTAATTATAATTAAATATTAATTATAATTAAATATTGATAATTTAAACAATTAAATAAATGCGATTCATTTTCAGATGATTTGTATAGTCAGATATTTCATTTAATAGCGTGGTAATACTGCTCATTGTGTGCGTGCGTGCGTGTAACGTTATCCCATCATTAATTTAATTTTAAGCTGAAGGGAGTCGTGGCTGAAAATCATGGAGAAAACAAATGTTGAATTTTTAATTTCGGTCTTATTCCATTTCGTTTTTTCCAACAGCAGGAGAAGGATAACAAGGCGTAAAAAGGGGACGAAACATTTATATTATATCCTATGATATTCTCATAAATCCCATACATATAGATTTACAAGAAGAATTCTTATACATATTAATTTTGTGTTGATTTTTAGACAAGGAAAACGCAGGATTCTTTTTAAAGGATCTAGTTATATTAAGTGATTTATTATCCATCAACATGGCACGCGGGGTAATCAATGGCGCTTTCTTTTTATAATGCTTCACTTAATCTATTAAATAGGAAAAGGTTAATAGATCATAAAATAATAGCATGAATTAAATAAAGACAAAACCATGGAAATAATTTACAATTGAAATTAGAGTTTAAAATATCATCACACACACACACACACACACACACACACATACATACATA
This sequence comes from Argiope argentata, assembly GCA_026289955.1. Taxonomy (NCBI): domain Eukaryota; kingdom Metazoa; phylum Arthropoda; class Arachnida; order Araneae; family Araneidae; genus Argiope; species Argiope argentata. The sequence goes on from JAOUZG010050968.1 coordinate 19,004,503, forward strand.
CATACATACATATATATATATATATATATATATATATATATATATATATAACGAAGTAAAAACGAATGTTTATTTTCTGATTGCAGAGTTTCTTCAAATAAAATATCCAAATGAATGAAAATGCTGTATATATTTTATATTTAAAAGATATATATTTTTGATAAATCAATTCGCTAAAAATTCGGCGAAAGAACGATAGAAAATATTTTAGCAAATAATTCATCACAATATATTTACATACTCTCAATATCACAGACTAATGCATTAAAAATAAAGAATCGTTAAAAACAGATTGGTGATATTATTATTAATTTTTATTTATTCTTTTTCAAAAATCAATAAATTAAAATTGTTTAAACGATTCAGAAAAATTGCAAAAAAACAACCGCGTTTTATTTTATTGCCGGCGATTCAATGGATCCATTTACTTTTATTGAAAAAAATAAATAATTCTAAGTTCTTACATTGCTTCATATTCAATAATTTCTTCTTTTTTCATTAAACTCGGAAATTAATGCATCTTCAAATACGAATGCATTTCCTGGAAATATAGGAAAATTGTTTTTTTACTTCTCCCATATTTCAATCTCATTAAGATTTCTAGTGAGTTAAGAAAATCACCTTCTTGTCCTTATTACGACACAAAGAAATTAAAATTCTCTCTTCACATTGGAATGCAAATTAAGCCTCGACAATCAAAAGAAATCGGTTGCATTTTATTACTGAAATGCATTAAAGCTAATTGAGCAGACGTTATATTATGCAATCGATTATGAACTTTTTTTGCATGAACAGAAACATTTTATTTTGAAAACTTTGTTGTGAAAAAGAAAATAAAAGGCTTTCATGCTTTGTATTCATTAGGAAAAAGAAACTTGCATATTTTTGGTGAATAGTGAAATAAGTACTGATTGTCTCTGGACAGAATGAGTCTTGGGATAATAATCTTAATAAAAATTGTGCGTGAAGGAGAAAAAAAATTATGATAAGAAATTAAAGTAACGAATCTGTTTTTTCTCTTTGTATATTAATTTTATCCTTCAAAATGTTATGATTATGATTTTGGTTTGAGTCAAATATTTCTTAAATAAACAAGCAAACAATTAATATAATTTCGTGATAAAAATTTGGTATCATATTGATGATAAAAATCAAATGGTTTGGGGGAGTTTATTAATATTTAATAGAATTTTGATATTCAATACTAACAGAGTTTTTTATTCACTGATGTTATTTATTAAACTGAAATTTTGTAATCGGTTTCTCATTTAAAAGTTTGAAATTTGGTATATTTTTGGGGGTTTATAACACCATTACGCTATTAGTATAACAATAGAAATTAAGTATCATTTAATTTACTGATTTAATTAAAATTTTATAGCCCTAGTAGTGACAAATGGAAGTTAATTTCAAAATTCCTTGCGATTAATTTTTTTTAATTCTCTATTTTATCACATTAATAAAAGCGTGTTTTAAAAACCTTTTTTTTTCCTAAATATATTTCCTTAATGCTGAAGTTGATTAATATACCACTTGAAAAGAAAACTCACATAAAAAAGCAAGTAAATGTTAAAAAAATGTAAAAATTAGAATTAAAAAATTTTAATGAAGGAATTAAAATAGTAATAAGACTCTTGTTAATTCCAATTCTTAAAAATTGTGTTCTAGAAGAACAAAAAAACTTTGATATAATTTATAACTTGACGTATATAATAACAGCAACCATTTTTCCAGAATTTTTATAACTTGACTTTTCCAGAAAATGTTTCTTGTTTCATACTTTTTTAGTTAGCCAACCAGCTTTTAGCTTTAGGTAACAGTTCTCTTTTTAGCCTCAAATTATTTAACCAAAAAATCGTATGGTAGTTACTATGATGATAATTATTTGCATCAAAGCTTTGCAAAATGGACCTCATTTCAATAGCCATCACCAAATGCAATTCCCATTATATGACTTACCTCTTTATCCAGGTCCCATATTTAAGTACACACATATATAAGTTTAATGCCTCTCTAAATCTAAATTAAATCCTAATTAATTTCAAATTGATATCCTAATATAGCCCACATTAACTTCATTCTAAAATGTTCTCTTATTTCCTGGTCCAATTCCGTCTTTTTCATTTAATTAATACTGCAAAAGTTCTGTAAAAGTGCTTTAATCAGCGGCTCTCTCTCTCTTCTCCAAGCGAAGATATAATTTCCTTAACTGAATCGACATGTGTAAAAAAATCCCTATCAGAATCTCATGATATATAATCATCGAAAAAAATATTTCTGCCGTTCTTTTCTCTTTTTGCTTTTTCCTTTTTGTAACGCGTGTGAAGAGACGACAGTTCGCCATCTCTTCTTATACATAAATTATGCCTCCCGGGATGGAATAAAAGCAAAGTTTTAAACTTTTCAAAAGTCTCTCTCTCTCTCTCTCTCTCTCTCTCTCTCTCTCTCTCTCTCTCTTTACTTTTGCTCTTTATATAAGGCTCTTATATAAGGATACTTTTGCTCTTTATATAAGGAGACAAATCATTATAAATAATGTGTTCCTACAGCATTTGACCACAAGTTCTTTCGATCCAAATTTCCGTTCAGCGATGTCATGATTCACCTTATTGAAAATTCAAATTGGTTTCGAAATTAATTTAGTTTACAAATATATAAGGAATCAGGTAAACGCTTTACCAAACCTTCCTTAGTCCCAAAATTAAGCAGGCAGTCAGATTCCATTTGAACCGAGATCAGTGGCGTAATAATGCTTAATAGCTTAGAGGACATAATATTTTTATCAGCATTATAAAATGTAATGAAGGCATTACGAATATAGTTTCGAGACAACTATAACCTTCTTCCCTCATGTACCATTGCAATCCAATGCTGAGAGTTACCATTGAGTTCTTTTCATTTATTGAAGTCTAGCTTTAAAGCAACACTAGGGCTGTTTCGGGACAGACCTTGTAATTTTGAACCCCGATCAGATCACGTTCATGGTGCTTTAGGTGCATTCCCCTCTCCAAACTTTCACACCACATCAGCGGGAGGACGGGGAGTTACTGTTGAAAGACCTATGTTATATAACATATCGTCTTGCGTCAGTATCTTTTAATTAAGATTTCTTATTAGACGAATATCAAGAATATGTCCGGCAAAGTACAAAAGCAACTAATATCATAAAAATTGATTATTATAAATTCATCATGCAGCAAAATAGGTTACAAATAAAGTCATCAAAATACTTACATCAATTAACGAGTATCAAATCCATATAAAATTAAAAAATAAATGGCAATTGAAAATATTTATCTCTGCCTTGATTCGATCAAGGCAAAGATAAATATTTTTAATAAGATAAATTTTTTCTCCCACATTTCTATTAGCTAAATACAATGAGAAACCAACATACCTTACTGTATGAAGATTATTAAGGTGCATTGTTAAAATCTTTTACAGATATCAAAAAATTTCAGTACTCAAGTAGGAAAAAAATTTCTTTAAAACTTTAATGAATAGGGCATTAAAATTCCCTCTTTTTCTAGAACAATGCGAATTCATTCTGGTGGCAGAAATTTCTGAAGTAGGGATTTTTTTAAAAAGAAAAGTTGAAACATTCTTGAATGATGGTATTAATACATTTTCTGAAAAATAAGATGCTACATTGTAAATTATCGTAAAGAAGTCCTTACGTTTTCTAGTTTCGGTTATTCACTTTCCATATTATGGGATGAAATAATTAGAAGATTAAAGTGTTGTATTATATTGCTTCCATGCATCTTTCAAATTTGATCTCTTTTTTTTTCTTTTTTTTTTCGTATTTTTTTGATAACCTCGTAAAATATTCCATAAAACACCAGTTATTTTTTAAATCTGTTTTGGTTTGAAAGGTTTTTTTTTTAAATAATAGAATAAATTTTCAATGCTTTATCAGTAAAATATTATTTTAAAAGCCGATAATTGCATCGTTTATTGTTTCTTTTTGTTATAGATTACATTTTGCCTTTTGAAATCCTTTACGTGTAAAAATACAATTAAATTTTGATGTAAAAATACAATTAAATTAGAGTCATCAATTATTGTTAATGCTATGGATTATTAATAAAATGTGTTTTTTATCACCCTTTTTTTATTGACCAATGTAAACAAAAAATGTATGAAAATTTTTCCTAGGTCAATACATGTAATGAAAGTTTGAGATAAAAATATAAATAACTCTAAATAAATTGGAATTTTAATAACATTCATAACATGTTAACTTTTAATGAATGCCAAAAAATTCTCTCATTTTGTTGCTATTAGAGAACAAAGAAAGTAAAATTGAGATTGATGGTGAAATGAATGCTGATATTTGCGTAGAAATGACAATTGATTCGTACAGTATATTACAAGAATTCGTTTCGAAAGATACCAGAGAAGGCTAGTAATTTTTATATCTGATTCTGTTTAAGAGAGAAGTGAGAAGAACAGATATTTTTAAAAAATATATATTGGGTTTCAAATTATTGCGTAAAAACCAGGTTATATGACATCAGTTACTAAGAGAGCAGAGGAAGAATTGATGAAAGACTATGATATAATGAAATCATTTATATTTATAAATCTATTTTTCATGAAGCACAAGCTTCAACGGCAATTATAATATTACAGTTAGTTTAAAAAATTTATTTTCTGGTCAGACGATTTTAATTTAACATGAATTTGGTTTTCTTTTTAAAAAAATGAAAGGCTTTTTTGTTCTGTCATAAAACTTCATTGTAGGACACATTGACAGTAGTAATGGTTTTTTGATTTTTTTATCTTTACCGTCAGTTATTAAAAAGCTGAGAGTTATTTAATATATGGTACCCGGTGGGTTTTTCCTTTTGAGATAAATTTTCAGAAACGAAATTAGGTATATCTCAATAACTACTGCAAATTTTGGAATGACATTTCATACACTTACATAAAAGGGCCTGTTGAATCGAATTATTAAATAATATCTGTTCCCATAATGAATAAATTTCATGATAAAAGTTCATTAAGTTAATTAATTCAGTTAATCACTTTGTTTATCTCAACAAACCTGTCCCTTTAAACCATTTTCCATCAACATCAATTTTGAAACAAATGTCATAATAAAAAATACATTCATTTTGCTTTATTTCTAAATCGCAGATCCGTATTATATTAAGTAACATAAACTTAATAATATACTTGAATTTAATGCGATATAATTTATTACTTTTTCATTATTTATTATTATCAAAAAGAAAGAGTTCAAAGATTTATGCTTCTCCACTTCAATTCTGAATTTTGTACTTTTATCGTATTAAAACTCTGCTGCTTTATATAACGTTTTTTCTGAAATGTCTGATGACATATTAAAACTTTATTTTAATTAAAAGTAATTTCTTTTGTCCAAGTTGTTCAAGCTTTGTTTATCGCACTGAAAAAGTATAATAAATAATGGCACTGAAAAGGCTAAATCAAATCAAAATTTAATGTGTTATAATATTATTATATTTGTAATATGAACTACTTATTAGTTAAATATGATTTTTGTTTATTATCGTATATGTTTTTACATTTATATACAAGGGGGGGGGAGAGTCAAGCGTTTTTGGACAGTAACAAAAGGGCAAGAGTAGAGAAAAAAATTAATGTATTACCAAAAGGTTTACAAATAAATTTTATTACCAAAAGTTAAGCAATCATGCAAAGCCTGATTACTTTTTCATATAATCACCATAAAGATTCGAAATTTCTCAAGTCAAGCGATAAAGTTTCCGGTATCTCTTCAAAAAATGTTGCAGCTAGTAACATAAGATGGACCTTAAAATTCCTTTAAAGCTCCTCATTAATTTGTCATTATTTTTTGGAATCCTAGTCAGTTCTTCAATTTAGGGAAGTTGTGCAAATCACTCGTCTCTAAGTCACGTTCTCGATGAAAGAATAGAGAGGTGCAAGATGTTCGAATCGATTGAGACAAAAAATCCAAAACAGCGAGCTGACCAATCAACCAGCCAGAACTGGGACTTTTGACCTTCTCAGAGCCTGACTAAGGCGGGGGCATACGTGGAAGTTGCCTTGGGCCCCCACGTCAGCAATTTTAGCAATAAACTCATTTTGTGTCTTTTTAACCCTTTGTGGTCAACAATTTTTTTACCTAAGGAAAAAAATTCCTTCCAAATCTCAATCAAGGAAGACCATAGGAAGCACACCTACCCATTTTTTAAACTTTTTTGTCAAAATTGATAACAATTAAGGCATGTGCCAAATTCAGTAGTAGAAATTCAGAAAGTAGGCAACCCGTCACACAATTTTTAGATTAAAAAGAAATAATTCCTTATTAACTGCATCTTTACAATAGTTAGCCTTACTAACAAAACAGGGGAATATCCTTGGTCAAATTTTACCTTTCATAATTTATTTCAATGCACAATGTGTAAATCATCAATAACTTTATTACAGTCAAATATCAGCTGGCAGCATAAAAAGTAATATGCAAGGAGGAAAACAGATATTTTTCCAAAAATTAAACAACAATGTAGTCGTAATAATATATTTGATGAAATCTGATTGCTTAGTGAAATAAATTTGGAGAGAGTTACGCATCATAATCAAACACTTATTCTAAAATGGATGCACTAATTTCTGTCATCATTTCAGCAAAATATAAAAATCAAATTCTAGACTTGCAAGCTTTTTATTCCCTTTCTGCCCACAGACTCGACAGGGTGAAGACTCGACAGGGTGGGCGTGGGTGTGTGTGGGTGAGGGTGTGCGTGCGTGCGTGCGTGTGTGTGTGTGTGAGTGAGAGAGAGAGAGAGTCAGCTGTCCTCCTCCCATTTTTTTTTCATTTATATAATTTGGTTCCAATTATCTGTAAGCATTAAAAATACAGAATATTGAAGAAATTGAGACAATATAAAAATATATACAATACATAAAATGTATTGTGTATAATTTTATGAATTATAACTTATTTTTTTTAAAAAAAAACTAGGAAAATATCTCATTAAAATTATGTTTGTTAACTACGAACTCTTTAATATATGGATTTTTGTTTATTGATTGAACCTAATTTTTCATTTTCAGATGCCAGGAGTGGGAACCACTTGCAGACTCTGCGGAATCCTAATGGATGAAATTGACCTTCTTTACTCAAGAGGATACTGCAGTAAGTTCAATATACTTTATTCCTAAAACACTCTAAAGTTAAATGTATCATCTTTCTTTTTAAATACAGATGATACTAAGTTTTTTAATCACCTTTAAGACGTTGAGGGACAGTGCAAACTTGATGGTAGTGTCTACTGAGCCACTACCAAATTTCATACATTGTCTATAGAAAGTATCGTCGAAAAGCAAAAAAATAAAACTATTACACCACTTTGCTAACTGAAAAGGGCCTTTCTGAAATCAGATCAATATTTTATATTTCCATCAGGTCCATTCAGGCTCTATTTTTTATATCAACGAAAAGAATAACCATCCATTTATTACCATACTTCAGGGTGTCCAAAAAGAAATGCAGCATCTAATTTTTTACAGATTACGATAGAACACGTCATGACGAGTATTTTTATCTATAACATGCGGGGTCCCCTAATATAGCGCCAAAGTCTAATTAAGGTATGAAGCTTGTGTGATGAAAATTACAAGAAATAAGGAAAAAAACCCAGTAAAAATCAATATTTATTGAGAACTTTCAATATAACAGATTTTTGAAATATCAGCCTTTTGAACAAATATCAGTGAGAAGTCTAGAGTAGAAGTTCACAACTGCTTTCTGCGAAACATCTGTTCTAATTTCCTTTTACTCAGTTTAAATTCTTGTTCTCAAATCGTTCAGTGTTGAGGACTGTGTGAGGTACACTGTGTATTTCAGACGTCTCTATAAAAAATAGTCCCATGGGTTATATCAGGTGAGAAAGATGGCCACTCTATATCATTGTCTGTTTTAGTAAAAAAAACCAACCAGATAAGTGTATCGTTAAAATGTCCATCTAAGAGAACGAAGTTTCACTAAGTGCGATGAGGTCTAGAACAATCTTACATAAACTAATAATCGCTTATCATGTTTGTGCCTTTCAAGAATGGGAGGACACTTTCATTCAATAAACCAAAATAAGCTTCACCAGAGATATTTTCGATAAAAAACTGAACCAGTGACTTCTTTGACAGACAACGCACATGAAAGTGTGATCCAAAGTGGGTGCAATGGCCGAACTATTGCATGATGAAGATTTTCAGTGGCCCAGAACCCCCAGACCTATTGGTTAACATCCTTGAAGGTGGAAATTTGCTTCGTCACTGAACCAGATTGGATTAAAACCAATTTTACCTCATTCAACCTAATTAATAATCGTGCCTGGAAAATCAAACCTCCTTATACCATCCAAATCGGTCAATGGTGATTGATTTGAATTTTGTAAGGAAACAAGGTCGTATAGGGAATTTGATATTCAAATACAGACGTGCATTTCCTATTTTTGATTGCCTCAAATTTCCATAGTCACCTAGGGAAGCTTCCATAATGTGCTGTCGCCTTATGCATAGTAATTTGGATTACAAACTGTCGTATTCGCAAATAGCTTTCTTCGTACAATTAGACTATCACGCCATACTCGGGGACCCCACATATGATACATCAAAATACTCGTTTTTACGTGTTCTATCCGAATAAGTAACTATTAAAGGCTTTATTTCTGGAGGTATACCCTGTAAATATGATCTGAGCCCATTGTAATCTCTTATTAATGAGGGCTTTGAGAGTCTAACCTACGATTCATTTGTGCGTGAATCATAAAACCGAATTCTTTAATTCATCCATGAGCAGTTGCAATTTGCGATCGGGAATTCCTAGTAATTTCATGAACCTACAATTTCTGATTTGAAACCAAGCTGGGTTTCTGACGCAGAGATAGTGCGTCTTCATCATGTTCTGGGAGTCCGGGCTAGGGCATGGTTGTTCTTCTTTTTGCTATATGTTAGAGGTGTGACTGTGCCCCCCCCATAAAAAAGGACTGTGCAAGTGAATGAGATGAGTTTGTAGATAAAGTCGTACTCTTGGCCATTGTTGGCGCTACCTGAAACAAGAGACGCTCATTTTACAGCTTAAAATCTGCTGATGTATCAGCGGGGCTGGTTCATGGCAAGAGGCATAAGTCACAACAACAACCACTGATTTGAAACCATTCTTTGTATCAATTTAACACTGTGAATATCTTTCACACGGGGTCTTTCTAAACGAAGATTTGGCACATATGACATCTTAAAAGTTAATACAAGAGAAATCACACTTTTGGAAAGATTTAAGAAATTTCCATTTTATTACAAACTGCTAAAACTCTATTTAAAGTATTAAATATTAATTAAATTTAATAAATAAATTGATATTTGAAAAAAACTGTATTAACATCAAGTGTCATCCACTATAAGTTTTTAAAAATGTATTTAGACTTGAGTGGATGAATAAAAAATATTTTATTAATAATTGAAAATTTAAACAAGATATATATAGATGTATAAGAACAAAGATAAAATCAATTTTATGACTCTAAACCGAATAACAAAAGATGCATTATGAATTCTAATTTTTAATTATTAAACTAAAAAGGTGTGTGTGTGTGTGTGGAGGAGGAAGAGGAGGAGGAGGAGTAATAGTAGGAATTGACAAAATACAAGGTTCTATAAACTTTGAGACAGAGTGTACTTGTTATTAAAATATTTTTTTAAAATAATTTATCTGTTTATCTATATTAATAAAAATGCAACTCGAAATGCGTTGCTAAGCGCAAAACTGGAAAACGGCGCGGCCGATTCGGCTAATTTTTAAAAAATATTTTCGTTAAGACACGAGGATGGTTCTTATGGAGAGAAAACATGAAAAAACTGCGTGGAAAATAGTTAAAACGACACTTTAATTACTTTCCCGCCAAAAATCTTCATTTCCTCCCCCCCACACCAACTGAGTAAGATCGCAGGAAGTAATAAATTATGATTTGTTTAGAAAGAAATACGCGAAGTCAGTTGGTTTTCATTCATCGATAATGGGGTGTTTAAAAAAAGAAAGAAAATAGTTGCTTTTATTATTAGTCTGTATGAATATTTAATCTATGCCAGCTCAAAATAAAATTTGGGCAGGGAAGAAAAAAAAAGAATAACAAAGTGAAAATAGGGTTTGTAGAAACAAAATTAGTGAAGAAAAAAAAGATAGAAAAAAAGAAGAAGAAAAGAAAAGAAGGATGTGTCTGTTTCAATATTATTTCCTCTGTACGCGGCATTTTCCAAGCTGTTTTTAAACTTTGAAAACCAATTGTGTCTTTATAGTTTAGTGTGTTTACATTTATGAAAATTTGAATCTCACTATTATTTAAAAACGTAGAATTTTAGACCTTTCTCTCCACCATTAAAGTAAAATATCAATTCCGGGACAATCATTGCTCGGATAGAAAGAGAAAGATGAATAGTACAATGAACAGAACATCTGATAAAAATAATACTAAATAATACTCTAAATGAATTATATGATTATCAAAATTTGTTTGGTTTAAAAATATTTTGATGAAAAACCTGTTATGAGACACAGCTACATAAAATATTATATGAAAATTTTTGCGAGCATTAATACTGGCGAACCGACTGGTCGCCAAAGGCGGCTAGTAAATAATAATATTGTTTATTAAAATCTAAACGTGTTTATATTTCTTTTGCAGTTTGCAGAGACTGTTTTCTGATGTTTTACAAAAGGGCATTCCGATCCCCTGGATTTAGTAAAGCGTTGGACGAACGTTATCAGAGGTAAAAAAAATGTATTGGAATTTGATATTCACTAGTGCTTTTATTCCGTATATGTGCGTTTATTCCGTATATGTACATTTTATATATGCGTTTATTCCGTATATGTACATTATATATTTGCGTTTTGTTCGTATATGTACAAAGTACATACCTCGCCGAAAATTCGCTTGTTCGACCGTCCGTCCGTCCGTTCGCGGAGCTAGTATCAAGCACATGGAGTGGCGTGCGGGTATATTGCATGAGCCTTGCCCAAACTATCATTCCTCCATCAGCATAGTGGTCTCTTTCCATGATGTTACTGGAATGGTATCGGGTTCCAGGCTCCTCCATGTGAATATTCGCCAAGATGAACATTCGCCAAGAATCAGGTTGTATAATGAATCTGGACATCTGTGAAGAGAACAATGGCCCATTGGAGCTGAATCCAGACTAAGTGCTGTCTGCACCATTGTACATGCTCTCTTTTATGGAAAGGAGTGAGTGGGATGCAAATGGCGGACTTCCTGGCATACAACCCGCTGTCATCAAGCCTCCTGGCAGCTGTATTCCTTGAAACTAATGTTCCTGTGACAGCAGCGAGGTCACTAGACAGTTGTGTCCCTGTAGACGACCTCTGGCGCTTGGCTGTAAGTAGCAAATACTGCTTTTCATTGGGCGTTGTTGCTCTGGGACGGCTTTTTCCTGGTCTTCTGGACACTGTCTCACTGTTTTTAAACTGACTCCACAAATTCGAAACAACGCTTGGGATTACATACCATTTCCCTAGCAACCTGAACTTCTGACTGCCCTGCCTCAAGTCTACCCACAATTATCCACCTCATACATTCGTCTAAACGATGATGTTCACTGATTTCACCGAAAAATCAACAAAAAACAGCAAGATTATTCAAGAAACACAACACAAATCGCTACTATGTTATAGAGTGGAATGACTTGAGCAGCTGGCTGATGACTTTTACACCTCCTTCCGGCTTAGCAACGACCACAAAAATACGTAAACTCATCTCAGCGACGCCAGTGCCACATTGCCATTATATGGCTACCAACTGTCAAGGTTTTATGAGACATTTTCTGAGAAATGAGTGAAAATGCCTTCCATCTCTTAATTTTGTCCACCAGTGACCCATCTGACGCTATATTAGCCGTAGGAGGAATGTAATCGTCCCAATGCCCACGAAGGGATTAAATCACAGCTTTTACACATTAAAGCCTTTACATGCGTATGAAAGTATAGACCTAATGACTTTCAATCATTCGAAGTATTTAGTTCAATATTTGATGAGTATCTATTTAAAATGTTAAACGTGTTCGCCAAATATTAACTATCCATTTATTTGCGTTTTTTAGCATCGAGTACGTTTGTAATCACACTGTTGGATAGAGAGACATCCTCTAAATAGATTTCACTCAAAATAGGTTAAAAATTCACACATTTGGTCGTTATTCTATATAAGGAATTTCATCTGTCTGGCTGAAATCGTTTTTGAGTTATCGTGTTCACAGCAAGACAGACACAGATAAAGCCAAAAATGTATTTTTCAGACTCCGAGAGGTCTGACACATGAAGGTTCGTAAAAAATTAGAAGAATTTTAGAATTAGAATTTAGAGTTAGAATTTTTTGACGATTAGAATATTTCTTTAGAATATACTTTTCATATGATTAAGTAAAAAAATCACTGAGCTTTATTCTAGCATCTTTCGTTATAGAATACGAAACATTCGAAATGATTTAACGAACTCTTGGAGACTTTAGAGTTCAAAATTTCGTGTATATTGAAATAAAAACAAATTTCAAAATCTTCAATAACATCACCCATGTTTCTCATAAATTTTAAAATCATATCAAGTTATTTATGAAAATCAAATTTCATTAGTTTAAGTCTATTCGTTCCAAAATTAGAAGCAAACAAAATTTTGTATTTCTAATCTTAAAATAAAATGCAGAACTTTCATTTATATCTCAAAAAATAAGAGGGTCGTTTTTAAAGTGAGAACCGATTGCGAATAATGCCCCCGCATCCTGTCACGTGCCGTCCGATCAAGGTCAAGTAGTCTTGGATAGTCTGTCACTACGCCACCATTAAGTTTAACGTCTCTAGCGGTATTAGTTGTGTGGTTACACTTGTAGGCATCAGGCGCACAGGATGGCGTTATCACCCACCCCAAAGAAGCTGACTTCTCATTGGACGCTGATCTCACCCTCCACCACTTCTCCCAGGGGAGACTGTTCTGTTTTGCAGAACAGGATCATTGGATTTCTGTCAAGCAAAGAGACCCTTCAACTCATGTCATCCACCAAAATAAATGCCAACATCATAAGCCACACCAAGACAGGAGATAGCTTCGAATGAAGCGGGCTCTCCT
>JAOUZG010050968.1:19017650-19034423 GCA_026289955.1 Argiope argentata
TCTGCAGCTTGTTGTATACGGTGAGGGTGTGATGAATGATGGAAATGTGCGAAAATGGTATAAGTTTTTTTTATGAAGGATGAACAAATGCTCATGATGATGAACGATCTGGATGGTCTTGTGTGATGAATGGAAGAATTGACACAAAAATGTGATGAGGAAATTCACCAAAACAGACATTTCACTATTGACGAGCTTAATCAGAAATTTCCACAAGTTTCAAGATCAGTAGTTGTTGAAAGAAACAGTTACCAACTGGTTTAATGGTCAGGTGACAGAGTTCTTTGATGATGGGATCCAAACGCTGGTACCACGACTTGATAAATCTTTAAATGCCAATGATGGCTATGTTGAAAAAGGAAAGAAGGTTCATATTTCAGTTAGTAGTAAAATTTGCGTTCATAAATAAAGTTTCTTTTACTCCATTTCACTTCTTACTTTTAAAATGACTCTCATTGTTCTTACTTTACTTTACTCTTACTTTAAAAATGTTCTTACTTTAAAAATGACTCTCATAATAATTTACCTAAATTCTTTTTGGTATGAAAATATAAGGTATTTTACACATTTTGTACACATATTTTGGGCCGCGATGACCTGGTGGTGAGGTCTTCTAAATATAAGGACTTTAGATTTATTTGTGCTAAGGAAAAGTTACATAATCCTAAAAAGTTTTTCTCTGCGCAAACGGATCTCTCATATTTGGCTAAATGCACTTATTTGGCGAGTTAATATCCTGCCAAGCTTTATTCATGGGAAAATGTTACAGTTGCTCATTTTTAACGAATCTCCTTATCAAGTCATAGTTTTAAATTACTGACTGTTATTTAATCTTTCTAGTGAACATATTTGCTCTAAAGTTTCTTCATTTGGGATTTTATATAGAAGTATCTCCCTCAGTAATTGGTAGTCTCGGTTTCGGAACCGGAGAATTTGAGGTTCAAGGCCCGATTCCACTGAAGAATCGTAGTGCAACATTTTTTTAACGAATCTCCTTATCAAGTCATGGTTTTAAATTACTGGCTGTTATTCAATCTTTTCAGTGAACATATTTGCTCTAAAGTTTCTTCATTTGGGATTTTATATCAAAGTATCTCCCTCAGTAATTGGTAGTCACGGCTTCGGAACCGGAGAATTTGAGGTTCAAGACCCGACTCCACCGAAGAACCGTAGTGTAAACGGGCCTGGTGCACGTGAAAACCGTCCAGACCAAACTTCCTCCTGCTGATGTAATCTCCTGCTGAAGTGTCCTCCTCATCATGAGGTTTAAAATTACGAGGTCCGTCCCAAAATAGCCCTAGTGTCGCTTTAGAATGGAACATTAAAATAGCTAAATTTAACTTACCCTCATATTTATTATTAAAATGTAATATTCAATATAATAAAATTTAAAAGTTAGTTTTCAAAAAATTTAAAAAGACAACGCACTTTAATTGAAGGACAAAACAATTTTATGAGAGCATGTAATATTTCAACTCATTCCTACGACTAGTTTTTCAGTTACAATAAATTTTCAATATTGTTCCTGAAATGATGTATTTAGAGACGCATTCACAAATTTTAATATGTTGACAACTTCATGTATGGGATTTAAATGCTACTGTTTAGTTTAGTTATATTAACGTCCCGTTTTAAAGCAACTTTAGGGATATTTGTGGACAGACCTCTTTGTTTTAAACCGAGATCAGATGAGATTTAACCCTTTGCACTCGATGGTGCTTCTTGGGCACCATTCAACACGGTGCATCATTTTGACGTTTTATTTATTTATTTTTCAATTTTGATTATTGAAAATACCTACAGAATGGTAAAAAGATGGAGACATTCAATTTTAAACACACACACAAATTTGGAGCAATAAACAAGCCCTTGTATATTGATTAATATTACTTCGAATTACTTTTCCGAGTGCAAAGTAATTCGATGCTAATGAGGTTAAATGCTAATGATCATGTATTCCTTGACACAAATATCATTTTCCACTGTTTTTTTTTTTTTTTTTTGAAATTTTACATATATCTTCTGCTTTGTGCTTCATATTTAACAAAATTTTCTTGAAACGCTATGTTAAATAAAAAAAAAAGAGTTGTATTCCAATCAACTAAATCGATCACTAAAGCTGACTGATTTATGAAAATTCGAATATCACGATTCCATAAAAACGGGTTGTTTTTTTAAAGATTACTTCATCGACTGTCTAAAAGAAAAGAGTCATTTTACAGAATTTCTCAAAAGTGGTTAGCCTAGATTATAAAAATGCTGATAGTTTTAAAATTATAGTATTCACAAGTTAATAAATTGATCAGATTTGAATGCAGAATATAGAAGCGTTTATTTATTTATTTCAATTTGGAGTTTCAAGAATATTTTATAGAATATGATTCGTTAGGACCAAAGATCTGTCTACAATTTAAACTTTATAATTTTTGAAATATATTTATAGACCGAAAAAAAACTATATCATTTAAATACTTTCGGAAATAAAACTAAAAAATTCTACTATGAATGTGTGAAATTTTTGTTGAATAATTCGTTGAGATATTATAATTTAGGAACATTATTCTGTAATGCCTCTAAAACTGCAATGCTGAATGTCTCTGCTTTGAGTTCTCATATTTAGTTACATACTTTATTTCAGTGCATCATTTCTATATATTAAGGGCAGTTACATCATTTTCTCTTTAATTTCAAATTGAATTTTACGGGGGTTGATAGAAAATTAGAAAGAGAGGCGTAGAACAATGAAGACTTACAACTGTGTTCATTAATAATATAAGTGAATTATATCGCTATCAAAATTTGAAGCTTAAAAATATTTTCCTGAAAAACCTGTTATGAGACCAAGTTACATACAATATTCAATTGAACAATTTAGCCAGCATTAATACTGGAGAACCAGCTGGTCGCCAAAGGCGGCTAGTAGAATATAAAAACTACGGGGCTTCAATTAAATAAAAGCTTTTAAAAAAAATAAAAATGTCCATCTTTTTCAATCAAATCTGACCGAATTACAGATTTTTGAAAATTATAATTTTAGAACTATCAACATTTTAATAATTTTAGGCCAATAAGCCTTGGAAAAATTCCGGACTCTGATTGGCATATCTTTTTTGAAATGGTAGACAGAGAGCTCTAAAATCTGGCGTTTTTATGATTTAGTAATATACAAATTTTCATGACTCGATCAGTTTTAGTCGCAATAAAGGGAAACTTTCCTTTCTTTTAAAACTATTAGCCTTTAGAGATAGATTATTTCATTGCTTATATTTAATTTTCTGTAATTTTTTTTAAATTTTTGTAGATATAACCTCATGTCCATGATATTAGTTTTTAAAACCACATTATTTTCATTGTCTCTTACATACATTTTGTTTATTGCGTATATAAGCCTTTCAAATGAAGGTCACTTACGTGATATTATGGCGCTATTAAAAACTTAAGTATCAAGTTCATCTAACTTTTAAAGTTCGCGGTATTATAAACATTTTTATACACCTCTTACGCTACACAGGTAATAAGCAGAAAATCTTATTCTTCAGCTTTCAATAATGGAATAAATCACGCTGTCAGATAATAGATAAAATAATGAAAACGATTTGAGCTTTAGGGAACAATGTAATCCATTAATGGAAACTCGGCAAAATAAATATCTTAAAAAATTATCGAAATTCGGCAAAAATTTTCACTAACATTAAATTAACATTTTTAAAAAGACGATTTTTTATCATACCAGAACATGATGTTGTTTTGGGGATGAGGTTTTTGGCGACAACAAAATTCCGTAGGCGAAAAATAAAAATTTTATTATCAGCACGAGTATTTCAAAAAATCCGCTTTTAATAACGTGTTGCTATTGCATTTACAAAGGCTCTAATTTAAAAAAATTAGTTAATGACTGCAGCAAATAAAAAATAGAAAAATGTCATTTTGAGCACGAGATTATAAGAAATGAAATAAATAGGAAATGTGATATTTTTTTAACAATAAATGCAAGAAAAAGTTGTTTTTTTTAATCGTTTGCAATACTAGAGTTACTAATTCAATAAAACAATTAAACTGAATAAAAATATAATTTCACTTGCATAAGCACGTGATGCTTGGAAGTTCAGGAGATTATGTTCTGGCATGATGCATTGAAATATGCATAACAGATTTCTTTTTTTAACATTAATAAGAGGAAAGAAAATGACTAAAAATTAAAACGACAAATATAAACAAAAAAAAATCTCTTTATACTTGGTGAAGAACGTTTTAGGCAAACTCATCGAGGAAAGGGTTGTGTAAGAAGACTTAGATGCCATGCGCGGAAGTTCATGACAAGTGACTTTTACGTCACATGAATTGACCCTATTTGTATAACTTTAGGCTATTTTATATTTTAAAACTGTGCAAAATTCAGTTTGATGCAATAATATTTTCGAAAGCAATCGTAGAAAAACAAAAAGTTTAGCTTCATTTTTAATTAATTCAAACTCTAATTAAAATTTCAAAAAAAAATTATTCCGATGTGAACTTTTCCAACCTCCGAAGTATACACGGGAAGAATTTGATAACTATAGATCCGATGACAGTCTGTCCTGTAAAGTACCAACATACACAAGAGCGGAAACATTCATTTTTATTATTAGTACTGATATGTAATAATTATAATACAGGGAGATTCAAAATAAATATAACGATTAAAATTGCTATAATAATTTAATGAATTATAATTTATCGATAAGATTATATTACAATGTAGACGGAACTTCAAAATTTTGTATACATATGTCATAGATGTGACTTCCCTTGGTCACACGAACAATATCTAATCAGTAGTCAATTTCACGTCATACATTCTGAAGCATGTCTGCAGTCACCTACGCAAGCGCATTTCAAATGCGTACTTTGAGCGCATTACAAATAGCGTATTGAGCGTAATGAGCGTATTTGAGCGCATTACAAATGCGCACCCAAAATGAATAATTTTGGGCATAGGAAGCACATAAATGTGTATATGCTCCAATGGGAGCAAAGTACCATAACAAAGTTCGATTAATTTCTATTTTCTTTGTTATTATCTTTTCCTGTATACATTAATATAAATAACGTAAGCATGTGATGTATGAATTTGCTATTGATTTTTTAAAATCATTAAACATGTGATATAATAAATAATTTATGAAGTTGGGGGGGGGGGGGGATAAAGATTTAAAGATAAAGATGGAACTCGAAGTAACATTATGTGTTACTTCGAATTCCATCTCTTGAAGATTTTCTTCACAATTTGTTTTGTTCAAGTGTGTATACAAATTCGAAAACTAGTTTAAAAGTTAGAATCTGCTTGCAAATTAAAAATTTTGAAGCTTGAATTAGTCAAGAACATTTATTTGGCGGGAATACCTTTACAGAATCAATGGTTTTTTTAAAAAATAAGTTTGATGCTTACTTCAAAGATTAGGGTAATCGATTTGATCCTCTTACTTTGGTGAATTATTTTGCTATTTTTTTTGAAGAAAATATATATACTTTTTTATATATATCTGCATGCAGGCCTTTTTTTTCTTTCTTTTTGAAAATATAAGTATATAAGGGAAGATAAAGATGGAATGCGAAGTAACATTACTTATTAATTCGAATTCCATCTTTTGAAGATTTTCTTCAAAATGTTTTCATTCAAACTAAAAGTATTTATACGAATTCGAAAACGAGAAAAAAAATTGGAATCTGTTTGCAAATAAAAATTTTGAAAACTTGAGTTAGTTAAGAAAACTCATTTGGTGAGAATTACTTTTAAAACATTAATGATTTGTGTAGCAGATTTAATGCTTACTTCACAAATCAGGGTAATTAATTTGATCTTCTAACTTTGGTAAATTATTTTGCTTTTTTTTAAATATATATCGATGTGCAGTGCTTTCGAATAAATTCAAATGCTTTTGGTAACTAAACACATGTATTTTTGATGCCACTACGAACATCCTTTCAAATTATTAAAAAAATAATTCAGAAATAATAGTTATAACCGGAAATAATACTAAAAATAATAACAGACACAACTTCTCCTATGCATCGACAGTAATCTTAATATTGAAAGTACGTTAAAAATTTTAGGAAATTTTTCTACAAATTTGGATTAAATTCAGGGCGAATTGTACCAATTTTTTAAAAAATAATCTTAATTTTTCAAACTTTATTTTTCAGAATTTGCTTATAGTATAGAATTAGAAAATTAGATATTGTCTCTTTTATTGTGTCATTAAAAAAGCATTTATTATATCATTAAAAAGCGTATTCCGTTCTCCGCATGACGTCATGGACCGATCAAGAGCGCCGCAATTAACTTCCAGTGGAAATGCGTCATTTTTCCACTGGAGGATTTCAAAGAAAAATAAAATGACCCAACCGTCTTTGATAGTTTTGAAAAACAAATGTAAGTTTATTTCTATTAACCTTTGGAAATGTTTTTATTTTAGAGTAGTTTCAAACTTTTAGCTCAGTATAGTACAGGATGTCCAACAAAGTATCAAGCGTCTAATATTTACAGATTCGGATAGAACACATCCAGTCGAGTATTTTGGTATACAGCATTGGGGGTTCCCGAATAAGGCACGATAGTCTAATTAATGTGTGTTATGAAAACTTCAAGAAATGAGAAAAAAAAAGTGAAAATCAATGTTTATTGAAAACTTCCTGTACAGAAGATTTTCGAAATGTCAACCGTTCGAACAAATGTCATGGCAAAGTCTAGAGTACAAATTCACTCGGTTTTTCTTCTGCTCAGTTTTAATTGTTGCTCTCAAGTCGTCCAGTGTTAAGAACTGTGTGAGGTACACTGTGTATTTCAGACGTCTCCATAAAAAATAGTCCCATTATTTAGATCAGGTGAGAAAGATGGCCCCTCTATATCACTGCCTGTTTTCACAAATGAAATCCAATTCGATCAGTCTATCATGAAAATGCTCCACAAAGAGATCTAAGTAACACTGAGTGCGGTGGGGTCTAGCACTTTCTGGCATAAACCAATAATCGTTTATCTTGGCAATGCCACGGAAAAATTGGATGAAAACTCTACACTCGATCGAATATTTGCTTATTTCAGAACCTTAACGATTACATACTGTTACGGATCACCGGTTTCGATTGTAGTGGGAGTAAGATGTGAAGACAATCAGCAGGCCTCAGTAGAAAGCAACGACTATGCTTATTTGACACGAAGACTCTAATACAAAGACAACGAATACACAGGACAAATATGTACAACCGAAACGAACACACAGCAGCACGCTACAACATACAGTAGAAATCAACAACAGCACACAAAACGGTCAGACATGAGAGGGGATCCTCGGAGCTTTCCCCTTACGGTCTCTCCAAATGCCTGAACTTCTCACTGTCTCCTCGCTTTATCTGCTGACTTACTATCACGCTTCAGGCTGCATTACACACTACATAACGCTGCTTCCACAGTAGACAACAGGACGCGGCACACAGCAGATCAGCAATTGATTGAACTCCACACAACGCTGGCACTTCACAGCTGCTTCGCTATCCTCTCGAAGACTCATTACTTGTCTTCTACTTCAACTCCACTTCTGGTTCAATTTCAATATGCAGCTTGAGACTGTCGGGGTTTTATAGCTTCCTGGAGGAAGGCCGAGGACCTTCTGGGCCAATCAGTGTGCATATCAGTTTATATTGGAAGGATCATTAAAATTTTCAGTTTCCAGCAATATCCATTTTGTCATCAAACTCGTTGTCAAGCCCTGATATCATTGACACGGCACCCGCTCAGCACGTAACAGGGCTGATCATAAAATGGTCTTTCTTACGATGACACTATTCATGATGGGAAACAACATTACAGGTTTGTAACTGTACAATATACAGTAATTTCTTAGAGACTAACACACGACTCATTCCCATTACAACTGTTTTCTATCTTTATATGCTGCTGCGGAGATTTACATATTAACCTGCAAGCGCACTTTTCCTCTCATTGGTTTTCATAAATTTGCATAATCAACTAGAGAAGCTTCTATATTGGGCAATCATGGTATGCAACGTAATTTGAAAAACAAATGTCAGATTCTTAAAATAACGTTAAGCACGTATTTAGACTATGACGCTATATTCGGGGATCCTATATGCTATGCATCAAAATATTCATCTTAATGTGTTCTATCCGAATCTATAAATATTGGATGCTGCATACCTTGTGGGACAACCTGTAGCAATAATATGTAGTCAGATAGAATGAAAATCAAAAGTAGAATTTAGACTAGACTCCCAGATTATTGATTATGGGTAATAAAAATCATGATTGCTTGAAGACTTATAAACCTCGGATTATGAAATTCAATAGAGCATAATTAGAAGTTCTACAATGTCCAAACGGTGGTAGAAAATCTCTTTCAATTTAACATTATTTGAAGCGTTGTTAAACATTAGGTTTGAATAGAAGACGTTGCTTGACGTTCTAGACTTCCAAACAAGATTCTAGCATTCATATTAATAAATGCATATTTGAAAAACAATTGGATTTTTCAAAATTTATAACACTATAATATTTTGTAAATCGTCCAGAACTTTATCACTATTTGGACATCGACAGAACTTCTAAATAATGCTCAGATTGAACTTCAGTGTTAAAGAAACTTGGAGTAGCTCTTTATAATGGGATGGAAAACTTATAACCATGGTCCTTTTTATCTGACCCTTCCGCTGGGATACCTGTTGTCTGATAACCCAGAATAATTTTTTCATGGTTCTAACCTTTCCCTTTTGTGTAATTATGTATTTAAAGAATAAAAATGTATTAAAAATTTAAACGTTGTACATTAAGAAGAATATTAAAACCCTTTTTTATACATTTTGCATGTTTATTAGTTCTAAATAGTTCTTTTTCTTTCAGTCATATAATGGATAGGTTAAATTTTGCAAGTATCTTCTTATTGATACTCTATAAAATAGTTACTGATTGATGCATCTTTTTTCACATTTTTATAGCTTTAATTTCAATATTTTTTAATTATAGGTTATTTAAACTTGTCTTATATTGAGCTCTAAGTAATTTAAATTTCGGTATGGTAAGTATGCTTGATTAATAGATGCATTGTTATTTTTTTATTAGAATATTTTTCAATTTATATTTCAGAGTTTTGCAATCACTTCTTGAGGATTTCTTCGACAATCTGGACCCAAAACATGATGAAGTAGAAGGTAAGTTTAAGAAAGAATTTCTGTATCTATTCCTCCGTTAAACTGCTTGTAACAATCCTATTGTAATACTCTTATAAAAACTTCAAAGTCTTTTAATGTTTCTAGTTTAACTACTTATTTCGTTTTAACTCTTCTCGGTGATTCTTCTCAAAACTAGTAATTCCGGTGCTTTATCGGTTATTCTTCTCAAAATCATTTACTGAATTCAAATGGATATTATGAAATAAATCACTAACCGTTATTTCATAAACGATTATATGCAAAAGAAGTGGAGCAAAAAGAAGCCTTTTATTTTATTATCCACTTTAAATGTTCATTCCGATTGATTTCGAAAAAATTGTTTTTCACCTTTACATACTCATTACTATTTTAGGGACAGATTCATTCTCTTCCTATAACTCTGTTCTAATTCCATCAGAAATGACCATGTGAATGAAAACGCATTAAAACACAAGAAAGCACTAATTAAAACATATTTAGTGAATTTAGAGACTCCTTCCCGGTTCAGTAATTTGAATTTGTAATGGAATATGCATGATGAAATTGTAATGACTAAAATAAACTAAAACGCTGTTCAGATGTGGACAGTATTTCTGATACAATATTATCAACGATCAAGAATAAGAATGGTAATATTACGACAATCAAAAATAAGAATGGTAGCATTACGACGATCAAAAATAAGAATGGTAACATTACGACAATCAAAAATAAGAATGGTAACATTAGATCAATCAAAAATAAGGATGGTAATACTACGACAATCAAAAATAAGGATGGTAATTTTGACAAAAATTTATTAATTAGGTAAAAACTAGTGAATGAATGAAAAAAAGAAAACTATTGCTAATTGTTTTCAATTCTTTTTATGTAGTAATATGGAGCTAGAGGAATTAACATAAAAGATTCCACCTGAAATATCTGTTTATATAGGGTGACGGCTCAACAAGCATAATTCGTTCCTGAATTTTACTCCTAATATGAAATGCACATTAAGAGGAAATATTATTTTTCTTAGGAATGTGTTCGGTTCCTAAAAAATACTTAAACAAATTTGATAAACAAAACTTAACTTAAACTTAAACAAAACTTAAACAAAATTGATGTAGTTTGTTACTTCTAATGCATCCTCTTTTTTAAAAAAAATTAAAAACCAAGTAGTTTTTCATTGGCTACATTTCAATATTTGTTAAAATGAGGAAGGGCAATATCATTATTTGAATTTGTAGAGCAAATAACTACTTTTTTGCTAGGGAAAGGCTAACCAATGTGCGATACAATAATTTCCTATGCTTTCAGCTTTTTCTTTATTTCTATGTCAGTTTCTTACTCAGTGGAATCTACTATTCCTTTCTTTCCTAATCAAATCTTTTTTTTTCTCCATGAGTTCTTTGGTATTTCTGGTTATGTTCTTCATTCAACGCAACGATGTTGTTGCTATATTTCTCTACTCCTATAACCTTGACCAAAGACAGTTTTTATTATTATTATTATTATTATTATTATTATTACTAGCCGCCTTTGGCGACCAGTCGGTTCGCCAGTATTAATGCTCGCTAAAATTTTCATATAATATTTTATGTAGCTATGTCTCATAACAGGTTTTTCACCAAAATATTTTTAAAACAAACAAATTTTGATAATCATATAATTCATTTAGAGTATTATTTTCTTCAGATGTTCTGTTCATTGTACTACTCATCTTTCTCTTTCTATCCGAGCAATGATTGTCCAGGAATTCATATTTTACTTAAATGGTGGAGGGAAAGGTCTAAAATTCTACGTTTTTATAGAATAAGGAGATTCTAATTTTCATAAATGTAAACACACTAAACAAATAAAGACACAATTTGTTTTCAAGAGATGCGAAAGTTAAAAAACAGCTTGGAAAATGCCACGCACAAAGGAAATAATGGTGACACACACACACCCTTCTTTTTTTTTCTCTCATTTTTTTCTTTCCTACTTTTCTTTTTACAAAACTTTTTTTCGCTTTATTTTTTTTTTCATCCCTGCCCAGACTTTATTTCGAGCAGGCATATATTAAATATTCATACAGACTAATAATAAAAGCAACTATTTTCTTTCTTTTTTAAACATCCCGTTATCTGTGAATGAAAACCAACTGTCTTCGCGCATTTCTTTTTAAACAAATCATAATTTATTACTTCCTGCTATCTCACTCAGTTGGTGTGGGGGAAGGAAATGAAGATTTTTGGCGGGAAAGTAAGAAAAGTGTCGTTTTAACTATTTTCCTCGCAGTTTTTTCATTTTTTCTCTCCATAAGAACCATCCTCGTATCTTAACGAAAATATTAAAAAAAGAATCAACCGAATCGGTCGAGCCGTTCTCCAGTTTTGATCTTAGCAGCGCATTTCGAGTTGCATTTTTATTAATATAGATTATTATTATTGTTGTTGTTGTTGTTACTAAAACTCCACAGGCACCTCACCTATTCTCTCGGAATCACATTCGACAACGCTATCCGGCCAACCAATTTACCGTGTAGATATAAGAGATCTCTTCAGACAAGCGCTCAACACACTAATATAGGTTAACCCTTCATGTGGACATCACGATGTCTCTTCATCATTCGTTCTGTTAAGCATCATTCGTTATACGAGTCACTTTTTTGTTCGTTATGCGAATTGTTCATTTGGATATATGTTCTTTAAGAAAGATTTGATTGCACTTTCAGTTGATCACTCTGAATTTTTGAGGAATTCACTTGCATAATTTTATTTAAGGCTCTTTCACTTATTCCACTCATTAAATCGACATTAAGTTTTATTCAGAAAATTATTTCAAACTCAAAAAAACATCGTTCTTTATATAAAAAAAATAAAATGTTAAATTTATTAATGTCTGTCATTAAGAAAATTTTTATTTTAGTAATAATTCATTTGTTATCTAAGTAGAAGTTAGGTAACATTGAATTTCTAACTTTTGCTTAGCCCTAGACTTGGTCCAGAATTGAAGTTTTATTTAATAGAATAGCATCAAATAGAGAAATACTGATTATTCTGCGCGGGAAATAAATTTTCAATAAGCTGTCTTTTTTGGAATATATTTTATATTAGCTACCAAATTTCATCTTTTTAACGAAATAACTGACGCAACATTCTTACAGAAATCTGTAATTTTCTTGAAATACATCTCTAGGAATAACCTTTATATAAATTCCCCTAAAAAACACTTATTATATTAATATCTTTCCCTTTCAAGGAAGAATGAAATAGTTGTTAATTTTGTGAAGAATGTTAATGACTGAAATTTAAATCGTTTTTCCTCTAGTCCGTGGCTGAACTCCGTATTAGCAAATTTTAAATTTTAAAATACTAATATTTCGAGGGACTTTTTTTGTATTACATATAATAATCTAAAATATTTAACATTTTTCACAATTTTGTTTGTTTGTTAGATTTGGATGATGAAGAATCGGACGATGAAGAAGAAAGCTGGGAGCTTGACAGTTGCGCGGAGGAGGAAGATAGATCCGGTAAGATTTGAACTCAAAATCTTTCTCATGTTCCTAATGTTTGCTCATTATAACACTTTTACAAGAGGTGTTAAAACGAAGAGGTACGAAAGATCGGAGCATATGCAGGAAAGAGTAGAGGTTCGTATAAAGAGCTCCGTCCAAGATCCCTTACTTGTTGAATTCCTGGAGCACAGAAGAACCATTAACTCTGATGTGGACTGTAAGACATACCGAAGACTACGCGAGTAGATCCAAGAACAAAAGGCCGGGGCTATTCACGGAGTGTGTGGTTCTGCTCTTTGATAACGCGCGTCCACACGTCTCCAGGGTCACACACATGGAACTGACCAAATTCAATTGGGAGAAACTCGACCATCCATCCTACAGCCCGGACATGTCACCCTGCGATTTTCATGTGTTTGGTCCTCTGAAAAAAACATCTGAAATGGAAGCGCTTCAACTCGGAGGGTGAACTCAAAGACTCTGTAGATGACTGGTTTTTGTCATGGTCATGGGAATTGTTTGAACAAAGAATCCTACGGGTCTTTAATCAATGGAATCTTTGTGCTCAGGCTTATGGTGTATATTTTGAATAGAGTCTTCATTTATACCCACAGTGTAATTTCGTAGCTTTTTGTTAGAACATCCCTAGTTGATGATTTTTTAATTCATACTACCAGAAAACTGAATGAATTCAAATGAAATATTATAAAATTGCATTAGTTATTTTGGTTTGCTCCATTATTTCCATATAAGAATTGAAAACTCAAGCAGTATTTTGTATTATTATTTTTTCGATTATTGTAACTGTGAGTTGTGTGAAACTTGTTTTAATGAAGGGAAAAGATGCATAGGTATAAAAAGTTATTTAAAATTTTATTTATTTTGTAACTACGATTAGATTTTGAGGATTATGCAGATTATAATAATAATTCTTACATCACTTTCATAGAGTTTGTGAAATAGTTTTATATGAATTAAAAGCAACTAATTGTGACTTCAATTAAATATTTCAAACAATACTGGCAAAACAAAACCCAAATGTCATGGATCAGGTGACTCGCTATCCACTAATGAAAGAACGAATATTTATTGCCTTCAAATTTTGGAGACACCAAAACCTCCTAACCAAAATAGCATCATGTTCTCACATGAAAATAATGTATGTAGACGAATTATGTTCTGATATATGATTTAGAGCTATGGTCAAAGTTAAATACGCAAAATAATATGAAAACCAATAAAGGATTGTTTCACCTAGTTCAAATCCCGATATTTATTTAGATCTGCTATTCGAAGGATCGATATACGAAAAACTAATTCCTTAATAATTTGAAATACATAAATTTCAAAAGTGCCTGTAAAACGCAACAGCTTACATCGAAAATACCACAGAATACCGAGGTCTCTGGGAAAAAAAGAAATAATACAGATTTAAATCCTTTCAAAGCGCCTGTTGTTGGCGTTCAGGTGAATAACCAGTTATTGTGTTTTTTTTGTTTGTTTATATCACATGTATCAATTAAACATTGATCAATTATCCTTTTTCTCCCCCTAAGATTCCCCCTCGAGGCCTTCATCACCGACGGAAAACGCAACTGAGCAAAAAATTACTCTACACTTAGTTGCTTTGAATCTCGAACCTCTGGCTAAGCAGTTCGTAGTTACTGCCAAAGGGGCGTGTGTGAAACATGTGAAGAAGCTCATTGCCAAGAAGCTTTACAGCAATGAGGAAAGATACCATGAGGTAACTGTCTATATTTTTTGACGGTCTCTTTCATTTTCTATTATATTCTCCTGTTAAGCATTATCTAATTATGAAAATTTTGAATTGAAGTCTGAAATAATAGTTATATGTTGTAGTTGTTTTCCTCTTTGACTGCTTTAAAAAAAATTACATTTATCTAATTTAGTTTTTAGATATTTCTTAGTCTCTAATTTTTTGTATGTAACCCATTTTTCATTTTCATTAATTACATATTTTTTTTTGGCTGAGTTTGTTGTCGTTTTCTGTGTTACGATTAATTTGAGTCAAACTTTGATTTTTGACTTTTCTTGTACTGAAATTTATAAAATAACATTTTTCTTATTGTTTTTACAAGATTGACCTCAATTGCAATGGTGAAGACTTGGATGATGATTTGACCATGGAGTATGTCCTGACTGTCATATGGACCAAGGTAAGTTACTATATTTCGTTAAATATAATGATTTTTAATTCGAGGTTTATTTATTATTCCTCAGTTGCTTAGAGCATGTAGTCAATTATTTTTTTATCTGTATGTCAAATTTATGTCATCTCAATGCTCGTAAGTTTAGGAACTATAAAATGAGCTTATTGACTCATGAATTTAGCTCTGTTTTTCAGAATATGCTCATGAGTTCTGAAAAACAGAGCTAAATCTGACCATATTTCTCCAAGGTGATTAAATACTATTTTATAACGGTATCCTCAGTTACGCAAGAATCTACACTCTTTTATTGTATCATATATTATTTCCACTATCTTGTAATATTCAAAAGTATTGTGCAAACCATGAAACTTGTGCTACTTGGAATTTTGACGATAATTTTGCTTAAAATAATTTACTACCATTGACGATAATTTTACTGCTTCAATTACGGATTGTCTTCAGTAGATAGGTAATTGAACTGTAGATAGGTAACCTATCTACTGTTTTTTATTCCATTTTAATGATTAGCGCACGAAAGTTGTTATTAAAAGAAGAAGTGAAAATATATTTATAATGAACAATCAGCCTTATAATTAAAAGTTTTGTAATAAGCTTTCATGATAAGACTATTTTATATTAAATGAAAATTACAAATTTGCCTATTCACTCTTAGCAGGTTACTTGATTTATTTTTTCATACTAAGCTTTTCATCACTCCTTAAGAGTTTCCACTATGTATTTGCTGTCTATTTCAGTTTTTTATTGCTTCTAAACTATTCTATTATCAAACGATATCATGAAAGATCATGAAACTTGCGCTACTTGGAATTTTGACGATAATTTTGCTTAAAATAATTTAATACTATTGACGATAATTTTACTGCTTCAAATACGGATTGTCTTCGGTAGATAGGTAATTGAACTGTAGATAGGTAACCTATCTACGGTTTTTTATTCCATTTTAATGATTGGCGCATGAAGTTGTTATTAAAAGAAGAAGTGAAAATAAATAATTATCCTAGTAAATTTTCTATATAATGAACAATCAGCCTTATAATTAAAAGTTTTATAATAAGCTTTCACGATAAAACTATTTCATATTAAATAAAAATTACAAATTTGCCTATTCACTCTTAGCAGGTTACTTGATTTATTTTTCAATACTAAGCTTTTCATCACTCCTTAAGAGTTTCCACTATGTATTTGCTGTCTATTTCAGTTTTTCATTGCTTCTAAACTATTCTGTTATCAAACTATATACAATTATTTGTGTACAAGTATCTACCAAAAAAATTTCCTTATTACTTATTCTTTTTTAATATATAGAAATTGTTGATGATATTTTCATTTTTTTAAATAAATTATCTTGAAATTTTATCAGTGTTAACAAGTTTTCAGCATTATATAAATTCTTTAATTTTGCATTAGATAAAAATCAGGAGCTAGATTTAAGAAAAATCAATTTTGTGGGCCTTCAGGTATACAGTAGTACATGATTTTTATAATATTAATTAAACTCTATATCTTGCTGTTGAGAATCAAGAGGCAATGAAAGCGGATAAATTCATAAGATGATGAAGGTTTTGTCTAAAGAGTCATCGATATTCTTTTCAGTTTTATAGCTTCCTTTCCTCATTAAGAATAGAACTGATTACGAGATGCGTTATGGAAATGCATAAATTACAATCTGAAGTAGAATTTTTGTAGTAAATAGAGCCGCTGATGCAACTTCGTTTTCATGGCGCAGTGTAGCCGAGTATGGTTCTTCCGCCAATAAACCCCATATAAACAAACAAACAAAAAAAGCAACTTCATTTTGATATGTTTAATAATTAAGATGTTGTAGGTGATTGGCGGATAGCGCTAGAACCGAACTCCGAATCTTATGGTTAGTAGCCGAGTATCATACCGATCAAG
>JAOUZG010050968.1:19034433-19071952 GCA_026289955.1 Argiope argentata
CGAACTCCGAATCTTATGGTTAGTAGCCGAGTATCATACCGATCAAGCAAAAGGGACCCTTCAGATTGAAGGATATTATCTGGCTTATAAGGCAATCACCACAATGTGAATGAACTTAATTTCCCGATTTAATGTTAATTAAATATATTTAACGATAATTTTTAATAATTTAAAAGCGAAATTTAGGAAAATAAGTTTTTAAAAAATTCTACATTTTTTATATCAAAAATCTGGCAGTTCATGAAAAGTCAGAAAAGGTAATCCGTTATTAGAAATTTTAGACTACGATGCCTTCATGATATGGTCCCGGGTTCGAAACCGGAGGGTTTGAGGTTCGAGACCCTATTCCACCGAAGACCCGTCGTGTAAGCGGGTCTGGTGTATGTCAAACCCATCGGGGTCAAACATCCTCCTACTAGGATAGTGTGGAAATTCGAAGAGGTTGTGCCAGCTGAACTATCGTCCTCGTCATCTGACCGAGGCTCAAAATTACAAATTCCTTTACGAAATAGCCATATTGTTGCTTCGAAATGGGACGTTAATATAACTAAACTAAACTGTTTTTTAAATCTCGAAGCCATTATTTTATAGTGTGTCAAAGCCAATGAATCTCAGCCCTAAATAAGTTTCCAGATTTGATCGGTCATTTATAGGTTATAATATTCTTTTAAGTCTGGTGATAACTCTGCTCATGATTCTGAATCTAATTCATCTATTTATTTAAGTTAAAATATTAAAAAATTTCCTGTTATGTGTTATATTGAATATTTTTCCAGAGTAAAATTTCTCTTTTTATTAAATTCACTTCCATGGTATCCTTCGAAGACAAACATCCCCCACTGGGTTAGGGCAAAAGGCTGAAGAGGGGGTGCCAGTTCAGGTGTCGTCCTTGTCATTTGCCCACGATTCAAAGTCGCGATGTCTGTCTTAAAACAACCCTAGTGTTAGCTTTACAGCGTGGCGCTTATATGTCTTAAACTAAAAAAAATAATTACAATTTTTTTAAAAAAATTAATTACTTAAAGTTGCGGTATTTTCTTTCACGTGATATTTACTGTGGCTTAATTTTGTTGATCCGTAATTATCTAAGCATTTCATGCTTTTTATGTGGTGCTTATTTTGATCCCAAAATTTTTGATAAAAAATATTTTCTTATTCGTTATAACCTTTAAAACGTTTTTTTTTTTTTTTCAATATTAGATAATCCTTATTTTCTAATTAGGTCTTTGATGTAATTAATAATTCACTGTTATTACTTCAATTAACATTTATTTCTAAATGTCTATGGATAATACACATTCTATATATTTGCATTTGCTATTTTCATCGTATAATTATCCACTGAATACAAGGACTTCAATAAGTAAAATTCGCAGTTTTACGATTTTTTCCTCAGAGTGAATTAAATTTCTTATAAGCAGCGATGGATATGGATATATTGCGACCCCAGGCAGTGCATATTTTGAGACCCTTTCTTTGAAAGAGCTGGTCAATTTCCTTTCACATTTCAAAGCATTTTATATTTTAATGCTTTATGTTTTGTTGACTTTTTATTTAAAAACTTTCTGAAATTGTATTTATTTTTATTTATTATGACTCCAGATGTCCCAGTATCTACGTATGCACAATAATTTTGAAATATTTTTTCGGTGTTTATAAATATTATAATTACATTGTGAAGATACAGAAATATACGAAAGTTCACCAAATTATACTTGTTTAGGTTTTGAAATTACCTTAATATTTCAAATTTCATAAAATATGTGCTTTTTAGAATTTTTTTTAACTGCAGTTAGAAAAATATTGTTCTTTAGTTGACCTACCTGTTACAACCTCTCTCGGCCTTGTGGTTTTAAAAGCTGCCTAATTTAAAATCAACTCCTGCTTTTAGGTTCTAAATAGCTGCCTAATCTATAATCTACTCCTACTTCTTGTTTCTAAATATCTGCTTAGTCTAAAATCTACTCCTACTTATAGATTCTAAATAGTTGCCTAGTCGGATATATACTCCTAACTCTAGGTCCTAAATAGCTGCCTAATATAAAATCTACTCCTACTTCTAGTTTCTAAAAAGCTGCCTAATCTGAAATCTACACCTACTTCTAGGTTTTAATAGCTGTCTAATCGGAAATCTACTCCGGCTTTTAGGTTCTAATTAGCTGTCTAATCTAAAATCGACTCCTTCTTCTAGGTTCTAAATAGCTGCTTGATCTAAAATCTACTCCTACTTTTAGATTTAAATAGCTGTCTAATCGGAAATCTACAAGTTTTTTTACAATCTAAATCAAGAAACTTCAATATGAAGCTCTTCTTCTTCCTCTGTATAATCGATACCCTCTCCCATCGCCACCAATGAACGTAGCAGTTTTGACAGGATTCTTGTGACCGATTGCTGTCCGACTGTTGTCCGTCCATAACAATGATCGATTCACTAAACTCACAGCGTCTTTCAGTCAGTGGCCCCCTAGCCACAAACTGGTCAATAGCTGACCTTCCTCCTCATCTTCCCGTTCACATATCTTAATATTAACCCTTTGCACTCCGAAAAATAATTAGATGCGAAATTAATCACCTATTACAAAGATTTGTTTATTGCTATGAAAATAAATATAAATAATTCTTTTAAGTCGAATTTCTTTGAAAAATTAATCTACTTCTATTAACCATTATGTAGGCATTTTTAACAATTAAATATGAAAAATAAATAAATAAATAAAACGTCAAAATGATGCATAATCTTGAATGATGAGTCAGAGGCACCATCGGAGTGCAAAGGGTTAAACAAGAGCCAGTCCATCACTTATAAAAAATCTCTTCAAAATATTCAACATTCCTCCAAATTGTCTTTTCTCAACAACAAAAATCCAAACACTTTCAAACAGTACTGTCAATTTTTAACATCATGTCCTTCAGAGTTATAAGTACCAGCTTTCTGGCACAGAGGTAGCGCGCCGTCCCGGTTTCGGCAGGGTTGTTCTTCTGTGTGCTTTCTGTGGGATGTGTGACTGTGATCCCCTGTAAAAAGGGGCTGTGCAAACAAATTTTGTGAGTGTGTAGCGAAGTCGTACTCTTCACTCTAGATGGTGCTGCTTCAAAAGCAAGAGACGCTCCTTTTCTGCTTAAATCTGCTGCTGTATCAGCGGGGAGGGGGGCTTGTCCATAGGCAAGTGCCATAAGTAGCAACAACAACAGAGTTATAAGTTTACCGGGTACCATCAGTACTGTACTTAAATCATCATTTTCAACTCTCAGATTATTTCTTAGTTTCGAGATTTCTATGCATTCTTTTAAATAATGGTAAACAGTACCTATTCTTCCACCGAAGAACTTATTTTCCTGCTTTCTTCTAAATCTTTGGTGGAGCAGTATAGCCACATATGGCTGCTACGCCTATAAAACACACAAAATCAAATCACATCGATCTAAATCTTTGGAAATATAGGGAAATCTCTTATGTTCTGATATCATTTGGATTACCAATGGATGGTATCTTCTTATTTTTATTTCTAGCTGATAAATAAAATCATAATTCATTTTTTATTTTTTGGAAAGATCCCATCTGTCAATATGAAACAATGGTGGTGAAGAAATCTTGATAAAAGCAGCGTGTGGTTGCTTTTGGCATAATAGAAGAAACCTATTTTCTTTTAATTAAAATTGAAACTCTTATTATTTATTTCATTAAAGCTCTAATTGATAGTTAATATTCCAAATAATTGTATTGAAATCAGAGATTCACCGTAGTATAGAATTTAAGAATTCTATCACAAATGATAGTAAATAAGAAATTCGTAACAAAATTCTATCTCTAGGACCTTGAAAAAAACCAAGTTAAATAACTTCAAAAAGGAATACACAAAAAAGTAACCTTAAGTGGTGTGAACTTATCATTTAAAGTTATATTAACTGAATCTGTTAATTTTCTTCATTATTTGCTCAGTGGATTCTAATTTCCAAGCTATATTTTAATGTTAAATATAACTTATGTGAAAATGGCTTATAACTTTATTTTTCTTTATTTTTAGGAAATTCCGATGAAAATTGTGTACAAACCGGCATCGGAATAAGAGGAAGAATGTTGAAAAGTTGAAAAGTGAAGAATTCTATAAAAAGGAATTTATAGAATGAAATAGTTGTACCATTATCCTGTTTTTTTTTATTATTATTATTAGTTATTTCTCTAAACCGAAGATCTTATTCAGGCACCAATAACATTTATTGTATAAGAAATATAGTAGTTTTTCCGAGAATTCCAATTCCAATTGTAGAAAAATGTGTAGATGTTACGAAAGATTTTTGTAACATGTACATTTTAGAGAAAAATCACTTACATATTTAAAAGCCGAGTTACTGTAAACTGCTCAAATAACTTTTATACAATCAAATATTTTTATTTTGTGTAACAATATTCCCATGATTTTAGCACCTAACTACAAATTTCCATTTGAAAACTTTCGTTTATAATTCGTTATAGTTACCTTTGTATTTCTTTATTCTTGTATACATCAAGTCAGTATTAACCATCCACATATTTGGGCAAAAATATAAATGTTTATATCGAAAAACTGTGAAAGAAAAGAAGAATATTATTTTTCTTATGAGTTTCTAAAAACTAAAATTTATTTAAAACATTAAGGGAAAAAATTTAAAAACGTTTTCTCTTTACAAATATTATGAAGTCGTACTATTGATAATGTACTTGTTTTTTCTTGTAGATTTTTAATTTCCTGTTTATATAGCGCAGTTAAAAAGATCAGAAGCCTGAAAAATTCTGAGTAAAGTTTTATTACTTTAGCACATGCTTTTTCTAAACTATTTAATTATATAAAAAGAAAAAAAAATGTCGAATTATCTGGAAATCTTTCTGAAGAACTTGTTTTTCTATGTGTTTTCAAGCAAATTCATATCATAAAAATATGAATAGAATTAATAGATTCAGAAATTCATATCATCAAATATATTCAGAAAAGGATTTCTCAATCCAGGAATGAAGTATATAACATCTGTATTTTAGAGACATCTAAATTTGTTATTTAATAGTAGTGTCGCTAGAAACAACTCAAATGAATTTCATGTTTTAAAACATTCTTGTTTTCATGCTGTGTCGCAATACTTTGACCTTTATAGTATATAGCTACTTATTTCCATTTGTAAAACGCCGCTATGTTGCACATTCTTGTGATTATTATTGTGAATTTACATATTTATGCACAAATTTAAATAATTTTCTATTCTTAAAAGAAAAGAGGAAAATTTTTCTTCTGTGTGTTTCTTCCAGCAGCTCCAGGGTGTCCGTAATTAAACGATCCTACTTTAAAGTTGTCTACAGGCGAAACTATTGTTTAGAAAGTTATGAAATTTTGTATGGGACATAATAAAGGGATGGGAATTTTTTTGAGCAATAGAAAAATATTTCAAAATTTTGCCACCAGGGATAGTTTTTCAAATGAATTACACATTTAGCATATCTGTGACAAATTTAATTTCACCCAAACATGTTCAGCATGACTGCCATCATTTTCCACTACCATCTGGAATCGTAAGATAGCATATTCCACAGTTGACCGTAGTATGTTCTGGGAATTAGTAAGGACATGCTGTGAGATGCTGTTTCTTAAATCAGGTAAAGTTTTTGGACTATCACGACTTACCAGACTTAAATGTCTCCAAATCCAAAAATCACATGGATTTAGATCTAGACACAGGGTAGGCCACAGATCACGAAAGTGAAGGCTTTTGACACGTTCTTCTGTAAAATGATTATGGAGAACTTCAAGATGGAACTCTTCCACATATTAGCCGTTGTATAAAGGACGTTCTCCATAATTATTTTAAAGAAGAATGTGTCTTCAGCCGTCATTTTTATGATCTGTGGCCTCCCCAGTTTCTAGATCTAAATCCATGTGACTTTTGGATTTGGGAACATTTAAAACTTTTGGTAAGTCGTGATAATCCAAAACCTTTACCTGATTTAAGAAGCAGCATCTCACAGCATGTCCTTACTAATTCCCAGAACACACTACGATCAACTGTGAACATGTTCTCTTACGATTCCAGATGGTAGCAAAAAATGATGGAAGTCATGTTGAACATGTTTTGTTGCATTTAAATTTGTCAAAAATATACTAAATGCGTAATTCGTTTGAAAAACTCCCCCTGGTGGAGAAGTTTTGAACTATTTTTTTATTATTATTCATTCATTCAAACAAATTCCCATCTCTTTATTATGTTCAATACAAAATTTCAAAGCTTTCAGAATAATAGTTTCACCTGTAGACAGCTTTAAAGTAGCGTCGTTTAGTTATAGACGCCCTGTATTTAAAATTTTATTTAAAAAAATTGAGCAACTCCTTTCTCTAATCAAATATTATAAAGCCTGTGTTCTTTTAGTTTTTCCATGCTAAAAATTTTAATGTTCATATAAAGTTTTATTATTTGAGATATTTTAGTATGTTTTTTTCTAAACTATTTAAATATATAAGCATTAAAAAATTGTTTTAATATCATAGTGTTTTTTAAAGAACTTTCGTTGTTTTCTTTGTGTTTTTTAATGCAAATATCTAATTCAGGAGTTAATATCATTAAATACATTCAGAAATTTTTTTTCAAATTCCACGGATGAGTTATTTAACATATATATTTTAGATAGATTTAGATTAGTTTATTTAGGAACGTAGTCGCTGTAAACAACTCAAATGCTTTACACGCTTTAAAACATTCTTGGTTTCATATTATGTAGCAACATTTATATTAGCTAGCTATTTATTTTCATTTGTAAAATGAAGCTACACTTGGACATCCTTATGAATATCATTCTGAATTTAAATAGTCTGTATAATTATTCAAAAATAAACCAGATGGGCAAAAAGTCCGTGATAACTTCCCCATACTGTAAATATTTATATTGTATCCTTGTGCGTTTCTTCAAACAAATGAAATGTATGTAAATGTTTGAAAAAAGTTGCGAATCTCTTTTCACAAACCAAATATTATGAGCTTTTTGTTTTTATATGCTAAAAATTTTAATGTTAATGTAAAGTCAGAGTAAACTATTCTTATCTGAGATATTTTCAAAATGTTTTTTTTTTCTAAACTGTTTAAATATATAAATAAGATTTATGTATTTAAATATTTAAACATTGTATTTAAAATGTGTTTAAAATTTTGTTGAAAATGTTAAGTTCCTCTATTCAAATGTTATGAAGTCTTTGAGCTTTTTGTTTTTCTTTGCTAAAATTTTAATGTTCATGCAAATTCGGAGTAAAGTTTTATTGCTTGAAATATTTTAGTTTTAGTGTATGCTTTTTTCTAAATCGTTTAAAAATATAAAGAAGAAAAACTGATGTATTATCAGGATGTTTTTGTTTACAAATTCCATCGTTTTCTATGAGTTTTTGTAAATAAATATCTGATTCAGGAGCTCATATCATTAATTACATTCCAAAGAAATTGCTCAGATTCCTTAAATGAGTCGTGTAAAATCTGTATCTATTTGTACATTCTTATTGATATCATTGTAAATTTAAACAATCTGTATATTCATGCATATATATAATTATTTATATTGTATCTTTAAAAGAAGAGGAAAAATTGCCATCTATATATTTCTTCTAAAAACTCAAATGTATTTGAAATTTTGTATAAAAAGTTCAGTAGCTCTTTTCTGTAGTAAAATATTAGGAATTTATGTTCTTTTTAGGATTTTTATTTCTTTGCTAACAGTTTTAATGCTAATGTTTACATGCTATTATGTAGATACTTAGAATGAAAAATAAAATATATAAAAATGCAAAATTAGTGTTCTTTTATTTTTATCATAACTGCAATTGACGTCATATTTCTGTGCATCTATTTATCTTCTACTTTCACCAGCTAAAATTTTATTCATTGTACCTTGTATTACTGCGATCTAAAAATCGAATATATGAAAATTATAGTACTTTTACTGGAATCGTATGTTAATTTTCATTTACAATGATGCAAAATTTTGTGTTTATCAATTAGGGATAGATGTTTATTTCCTCAATGTAGTTTGTGGTACCCTCATGGTACTCTTGTTTAATTCTTTTAAATCAAAGCAGTGTTCTTACGTATTAGACCATCCATCTTTATCGCCAAATTTGAAGACGTCGCCAATGAGTTGCTAAATCGCCAATAATGGCAAAAAATCGCCATTATTTTAAAAGTTGTTCAAACTTTAACTGCCGTCCGTCATTTTGTTGGTTTCGTTAGTATTGACGGTTTATCGCCAAATTTGAATCCGTCGCCAACGCGTTACTAAACTGTTGGCGAAGACGGTCTAATACATAAGTGCCAAAGCAGTTTCAAAGGAGCTTTGCACGGGCCACCTGGGTAAGATATTGGTTTCGGAAAGGGATAGTTTCCGTTTTGAGATCCGATTCCACAGAAGAACCGTCGTGTAAACAGGACAGGTTAAATCCGTCTGGGTCAAATGTCCTTTCATTGGTACGATGTGGAAGTTTAGAGAGGGGTTGCCGGCTTAAGTGTTGTCCTTTACATCTGACAGTGGCTCAGAATTACGAGGTCCGTCCCGATATAGCCCTGTTGTTGCTTTGCAACGGAACGTTAATCTCACTAAACGAAAGGACTTGACCTTTAATACAGTAGGGCAAAAACTGAAATCTCCTTTTCTGAATGACTATCTGCACATTTTTATTTGAAGTAATAAATCTGGGGAGTTTATTCATTTCTGGAAGTAATATATTTAAGAATAAATTTCTATAATTTGAGATCTTAAAATTTTTCTTTGTTACCTATTTCATGGGATAATTTAGAAAATATGGGGTAATATTTTTTATTATGTGGTTTTCATTATAATACTTAAATACATAGGCGTAATCAGAAGCTTTATAGAGAGTACATCTTTGAGATCTTATTTTATGTTAGATACTAATATATATGCGAAACCAAAATTATAAAGAAATTATGATTGAATCAGTGGATTATTAGGGAAAGGTGACCTTGAAATTATAGAAGACTTTAATTTAACATTAAATACGGTTTTAATATATTCACTCTTAGAGAATATTTTTTGTAAAAATTATTTCCGTGCACTTATTTTAAATGTTAATTTAAGCAATATGTCACTTTTATTTATTATATCTTTCTTAGTGAGTATAAATAATTATTCAGTCTGTTAAAGATCATGAAAGCTTTTAATAAAATTAAAAACTAATTGGAAAAAAAATTAAACAATTTTAACACAAAACTAATGAATGCATAATTTATTATTAATATTTGGATATGGTTTTACTAATATTTAAATTATTTGTATTATAAATTTTGCTTCAAAATAATTAAATAATTGTTGAGATCAAAAAAATTTCAAAATAATAAATATAAACCCTTATCTTCATGTATGATTATTATTAAACATTACATTTTTTAATAAATTTTACTTTATAAAAAGAGAAAGGAATATTGTATTTTTCAAAAATACAGAGTGATTAAACTATCATAAAAACTATGTAAGTATTTCTGGATCAGCCAATTATTTAATTAAAACTGGGAGGAAATTTCGAAAAAATATTTATAGCGATATATAAAGCCAAATTTATGAACATTTCTAAAAAAAGGAATTATTTTTGATCATAAATCAACAGTTCTTTTCCTCAACGCGTTGTAAAATGAATCCCTTAACAGTATTCTAAGGGATAAAAATGAACTTTCTAAATTTTTCTGAAGGAGGAAGAAATAATCTTTCCAACTGAAAAGGAAATTTTAGATCAGTCTTTACGAATTCTTAATAATTCATAGCTGATTTTTTTTCTTTTATTTTTACTAAATTATTTTCTTGTTTTGGAGATTAGTTCTACAATGTGTTATTTGTGAAAAAAAACTTTTGTAATTAATCAACATGATAATTCGTTAAAAATTAAAGTGATAATTAGGATCCAAAATCTGGTTATTTCAAAAAAATTAAAGAAACAGAAGATTTATGCCACTTTTTATCATTTTTAAATCCCATCCTGATACAAGATATCAGCATGGAATTTATGATTGCAGATATGAATTAATTTTATTAGTTTTTTTAACTAATAAAATATGTCAAAAGACTCACAAATTCGAAACTTTTCCGCATAGTAGTGACACGAAAAAAAAATTTTTTTTTTCGTCTCGCCCCACCCCTATACAGCCATGCATTCAAAATTTGTCTTCAATTATAGATTTTTTTCCCAAGGCTTACCTAAGTAACCATGCTTCTCTTTTTCTTCTCGCATTTGGCTACACGAATTTATGTGAACTATCATAAATTCATTGAGACAAGTAATATTAGAATATCCAAACAAGTAAGAAATAATATTGAAATCCTAAATACTTATTCTAACAGCAACTTTTGACTATTATTGTAGCACACCACAAGCTATTGTCGTAAAATGTCCCCAGCAATCTTGCATTTCTTTAACTTATTTCTATCATAATCATTATCCGTAATTCTTTGTCAGGAGATAACTTTTGAGAAACAGACAGCCATCAAACTGTCCATTTGGGACTGAAGCAATTATTAAACAAGCAACATTTAATGCAAAAATAAATCTATATTACAAAATGCGTGTCCTTTGAAGCATATCTACAGGTGTGTGGGGCATCGGTGACCTAGTGGCAAGGACTCGGCCTATGAGCTGTAGGGTTTCAAGCTCGAGACCCGATTTCCCCAAAGGTCCATTGGGTAAAAGGATCTGTTGCACGCTAAATCCGTCAGGTCAAACGTCCTCCCGCTGGTGTGTTGTGGAGAGAGGGTGCCAGCTCAGGTGTCGTCCTCGTCATCTGACCATGGCTCAAAATAATGAGGTCCGTCCCAAAATAGCCCTAGTATTTCTTTATAATGGACGTTGACATAACTAAACTAAACTTTAAAGGAATTGAGCGTTGACAGAAAGGAATCTAGCGTTGAAACTAAAACTACAAGGTTTGCATTTATTTTTCTTAGCTCTAAGATTATATTCAGATGCTTCAGATCAGCGCCATGTGATTAAAAGTTCTTTGATAAAGTGTCTTCATATATGTTCTATGTGTCGAAAACCATAAACCTCTTCAAACTGATTCCACATAATATATTAAAATTAATATAGAATTATGATTACATTTTGAAACTTTATATTCTGTAAACAAATTAATTAACATTTTAAATCTAGGGTTCAATTTTTACTAGGTTTACTTTTAATACCAATTTATATATTATCCTAGTCAGGATTTTATCCTATTATGCATGAATTGATCCCAATCATGATTAATTTCAATTTAATGGAATCTGGGTATTTCCTTTATTAGAATTGGTTGGTCGATTCGGTTTATTTGGTGCAAGAGCCATATTTGGCCATGCTGCGCCAAAAGAACGGTAGAACCATTGAGAAAACTATTTAAATACGCATGTTAAGCAAAAGGTATTAACATAAAAATGCAAAATTCAAAGTTCAAGGTTAATAAATTTAAATGTAACAGTGGTGCCAAAAAAGCGTTACAATAAAGCGATGTAAATTCAAATACGAACACAAGTTAAAAATATTAAATGCAAGTATAAAAATCAAAGGTTTTTAAAAAATTTAAAATGTTTGAGTGGAATTTCTCGCCCACCAGGTCTTGAAAAGTTAATGAAGAAGACTTAAAAATGTGTAAACAAGAGAAATTAAACGATGTGCATTCGATTAAAATATGGTTTATGGTAAAATTTTCTTTTATAAAGG
This sequence comes from Argiope argentata, assembly GCA_026289955.1. Lineage (NCBI taxonomy): Eukaryota > Metazoa > Arthropoda > Arachnida > Araneae > Araneidae > Argiope > Argiope argentata. The sequence goes on from JAOUZG010050968.1 coordinate 19,046,139, forward strand.
AAGCAGAATTTTTTTAAAATGAAAACTACATATCAAATTATTGAAGTCGTATTACCGTAACTTCTTGATATCTACTTAAGCTTAAGGAAGAAGAAATTATTTAAACTCTATTCTTTCAGATAATTTACCCTTTGGAAGATGGGAAAACAATTACTGAAACATATCCTCTCAAAATTCAATGAAAGTATTGATTATTCTTCAAAAAATGAACTAATAATGAAACAGATTTCCGATCCTTTCTTGTTTTTAGTACTTCAGGACTTGTCGTACTTTGTTTTCAAAGAATGACGCAGCTTTGCTTTTCAAGTATTCTTTATTGATTTTGACATAATACTAGAAAGAAAGCAAACATTGACAGAAAAATCTTCACCTTTTGTACTTTTATAAAGTATTCGAAATAAACCTTCAACATTTTAAGCAATTTTCGAATTATAATCATTCTACAAACTGGAACAAAATAACCTGTTGATATCATTCCTTTTTTTATCATTAGCGAGATGGAATATTTTGCGAGATAGAATAAGACAAACACAGCGCCATCATGTTAATTCTTCTATGAGGAAAATTCTCTCTACATCATTCAAATTATCAATCAAACCCATTTCTTTTAGTCGACATAAGTCCAAATAACTGATTAACCCATTGACTGCCAACTACGAGATATCTCGTATTAAGCGTGAGTATCAAAACTGCCAGCTACGAGATATCTCGTAGTGCGTGCTGCAATTTTAGATTAATTACAAATTTAGTTAAAAAATATTTTTAAAATGTGAAGGAAAAATATATATGAAGTAAAAAAACGTATTAATTTTCAATTTTTATTATAAAAACTATAACTTAGATTATTAGATTATAATAATTATATTTATCTATATGAATGTATTACATAAATTTAAAAATATTATTATTATTGTTGCTGAAAATGATAAACTCTAAAACAAGGATCAACGCAAAGTGCTGGCTTCTCGGGGCACTGTGGACAAAAATATCTAGTCTCCTTACGTTTTTTTTCCCTTTGTACAGAAAAAGGACACTACGAGATAACTCGTAAGTGGAAACCAGCACAGGAATTTTTATCAGTGACGCAAGCTACGAGTTATCTCGTAGCGTTTTCTTTTCAATAAAAATTACTGTAAATGCTATTACAATATTATATCAGTAACTTAGTATAATTATATTTTGTAAACTTTCATGTATTCTTCAAAATAAAACCTTGGCACTCAGGGCAAGACGCTCTAAATATGTCTGGCAGTCAATGAGTTAAACCTTTCTGGTGCAGTAGAGTTTGTTGCCAATATAGTAACCCAAACAATAAAGATGGGTGGCTTTGTTAGCTATCCTTCGCCTTGAATGTTCGCTTAATATGTTAAAAAATTTTATTGTTAAATCATATATTAGAATAATTATTAAAAAGATTGAAATCTAATCTGCTTAGCATATTTCAATGTATCATGTCAGAACATAATTTCTTGAACCTCCGAGTTAAATTATATTTTTATTCATATTAATTGTTTCATTGAATTAGTAACTTTAGTATGGCAAACGATCCAAAAAACTTTGTCTCGCCTTTATTGTTTTAAAAACTATCACATTTCCTGTTTATTTCGTTTCATATAATCACATGCTCAAAATGACATTTTTCTAGGTTTTATTTGCTGTAGCAATTAACTTATTTTTTTTAATCAGAGCTTTTGTAAATGCCATGGCAACACGTTATTAAAAATTGATTATTATTTTTTGAGATGCTCGTGCAGATAATAAAATTTTTATTTTTTACCTAAGGGGGTTTTTTTGATGGCAAGAACCTCATCCCAAAAACAACACCATGTTCTGACATGATAATAAATTATTTTTAAAAATTTGTTAAAAGAATAAATCCTTAATATTTAATCTATCTTATCTTAGAAATACGTGATACCAGGTGATTTCGTAAAATATATATTTATGCTTAAATGCTATTTCATTTTAAGCCAGCATACATATCATTCTTATAAATAGTATTTTATAATGCTCATAATCAAATTATCCAAGAATTAATAGAAAAATTAAAACCTGAATAAAGCTTTTTTTGGCTAATCTACTTTTTATATAATGCATGTATCATTTTTACACATTACAAGCGCAAAATAATTTTCGGAAATAAAAATAGATTTATCATTATTTTATTATTATATTTAATGATACAAAATATATTATATATAGGTGATAAATCAAAATTTGACCAAATGCGCGTGAAAATATATAAACTTTATGTAAATACTTCATCCGAACCTTATAAAGATGTTTTCTTTGTGTGAAAGATTAATGCATTAAAAATGATGAATCACTAAAAATAGAGTGATGGAATCACCATTAATATTAGTATACTTTGCATTAAGAGTCGATAAATTAAAATTGCTTTAAACGATAGAGAGAAACAATAAAAAACAATTGCATTTTATGTATTGCCGGCGATTCAATGAATTCATTTTCTGCAATTGAATAAACGCTGCCAAAAAATAATTGTACGTTTTTACATAACTTCATACTCACTAATTTCTTTAAGATAAATTTCTTTTTCTTTCAATAAACTCGGAAATTAATGCATTTTGAAATGCGAATGTATCTCCTGAAACGATAAGAGAATTCCCTCCTTACTTCCCACGTGTTTCAGTCTCATTAAGATTTCTGCTGAGTTAAGAAAATCACTTCCAGCTTTTCTTTGTCCCTATTACGACACAAAGACATTAAAATTCTGTTTTATCATTGGAATGCAAATGAAGCCGCGACAATCAAAAGAAATCAGTTTCGTTTATGACTGAGATGTATTAAAGCTAATTGAGCAGGCGTCATATTATGTAATCGATAATGAACTTTTTTTTTGCATTAAAAGAAACATCTTAGTTTGAAAATGTTGTTATGAAAAAGAAAAGAAAATCCTTTCGTGTTTTATATTCATTAATAAAAAGAAACGGACATGTTTTTGGTAAATAGTGATGTAACAATTAGAATGAGTTTTATGATGATAATCTTAATAAAAAAATGTACATGTAAGGAAAAAACATTTTCAGATAAGAAATTAAAGGATTCTGTTTTGTCTCTCTCAGCATTTATCCCATTACTTGTTGTTTCTTTTTTGTTGTTTATTCTGATTTTAGTATGATTTTGATCACATTTCAATATGCATTCCATAAATATAGTTACTTAATGAAGTTCTGCTACTATTAAAAGTAAGTGGTTTTGTAGAGTGATATTCAGTATCATTTCTTTGTTCGTTATTAAGTAATGTTGAGGAGAGAACATTTTCTTTCTTTATTTACTTTAATTTAACTTGCCCCTCTTTCTACTTCTAAATTTTTTATTCGATTCCTTATATGCTAGAGTTGGGAAATTATATCCGTATATTTAAGCGCTATCAATAAAAATAAGATAATACATTATTTTTAAAATTTACTTAGTATTTAATAAATTGATTCACATAAATTTTGATTCAATATTAGTGATTTCAAAACCATTTTTAACTTTTGCAAAAAATTATTTCAAGATTCCATGTATTTAATTTTTTTAATTATTTTATTACATTTATGAAAATGTCATAATGTACTAAAAATTATTTTTATTAAATACATTGAAAACATTTTTATTAAGTCACTCCTTGCTAGATACTTTCAGTTGATCAATATATCTCTTTAGGTAGATATAAAAGAGTGTCCCAAAATTAATGAAAGATTTGAACGTTCCACCATTCGTGCAGTAAAGTGTTGGCAACCCTATTAAAAAACCATTTGACAGCTGATAGTTTAGGGTTATTAAAAGTGGATTGTTATATTATGGAACAATAGGTTTTTAATGGAATTCGTGTTTTCATTACTGTCCGATATTTCAAAAATTAATGAAAGAATAGTCAATACAATTCAAAAATTTGAGAATTGGCTCCCTAGATCGTGTGGTTTAACACCATTATAAGGAGTTATTTGAAGTCAAAGGTCTATTGCCAAAACACCCACAAGCACAAATTGCATTGAAGGAGCAAAATCAACGCTGAATTAATGAAATTCAGCCACATTTATGCAAAATAGTCATAGAAAATTTCGACAAAATAGTGTGTATTTGCCAGCAAAATCATGGTGGATGTTTTCCTCTGTGTTATTAGATGCATAACCCTATCCTGTATAGTTTACGTCAATACAAATATAACAATTTAAAGGAAAAAACTGCGCGTTTTTTTTAATTCAAATCTTGCGTAAACGCATTGTTCTATCGTGTAACCTGCCTTTTTACTGACCTATATTGATCAAATATCGACCTACATATATTGACCGAAAATCACAGATATTGTTGTTCAACACTTCACCAACATTCGAATAATAAATCTCATGCAGCTCTCTACTTGGCCTTTGCAGTTTCTGGTTTTCTGAATATCTTGAGAATGCAATATATCGTGAGTCAAGTATAAACCTAACAGAAACAAAAACATTGTCGCACTACATTCATGAAGTATCGCCACCTATCATCTAAATCGCCAGTAGAACAATGTTCATCGCCATCATGTGGTATTTGTAAATATGATTAGTTTGGTTACAATAGCGACCTTTTTGAAGGAAAGCGATAACTATTTTTGGATAAACCTGACGACTTTGAATCACTGTCAGATGTTAAAGACAACCAAAGATTGAGTAAGAGTAATCTTTAAGGCAGACACCTTTATTATCTGTACCAGCAGCTGACGATTTGTATCATGACAACAAACGAAAGATGAGTTGGAACGGTCTTCATGAAAGCAGCCGTTCTTAACTGCAACTTTTGACAAATTTTACTTCGTCAGGGCAATCAACATTCCCGACGTTTTGGTTCCTGGGTTTGGTTGACTGGGCATCCATTTAGCAACTTTTAGGACTATCTGTAAAACGCTTTTTTTTATTAGAAAACTAACCGCACAAGGGAACAATCTTAAAATTCTTAAAGCCTCAGGATAAAATAGACAAATAAAGCAATGAGTATGAATAAAAAAATATCCTTTTAACCCCTTAACAGTTTTATTTTCTTTACTATCGAATAAGATGACACCTTCTATTTTGGAAATATTTTTTTATTTTGATTTAAATGGAAATCCATGGAATACTTGACTTATCTACGTATTCGAAGCCATTTTACTACCGAATTAAAATTGTTATGAATGGTTTATTTTTTGTTTACAATTATCAAAATTCGATAAATCGATGCACATACGGTATACAAGCAAAACAATTAAGAGGTTAATAAAGTTTTTGCATAAAATTTAATGAAATACTTAACCACTTCATTTCATGGTGTCATTTGCCTTCAAAATTGTTACTCCCGGAACAGAACGATGACTATACCTGTCAATTGCATAACAGAAAATCCATATTTTTATTAATATAAAGAAGACTATTTGCATCAAAACAACGAACACTGATTTCCTTGAAAAGTGAGCCTTAACCATCAACCATCAGCAAATGCGATTTCAACAACCGTCACTAGATGCAATGCCCATTGTAATGCTTACCGCTTGAATCAGGTGCCATGCTACAAAATAACCGAGAAGCTAAAAACGAAGTACCCAACTTATTAGTCTTGCTTTTGTATCTTCCAAATGGAGACAAAACTATTATAAAAGTTTAATTATTCAGGCGATAGGCACATATTCAGTAAAGAAACTAAGAGGCCGGTTTCTTAAACTTTCGTTTCGGATTCCTATTCAACAATTGTAGGAATCAGTTTTATGAAAAGTAAAATAAACACATAATATTTTTTAATAATGTAATTAATTCCTATTTAGATCAACAAACAAAATTTTTATTTTAGATAATTTTTATTAAATAACTACAATTAATATAAGTAATTTATCAAAAAAAATTGATTTTTGTAAGAATTGAACTCGCATTCTACATCGTCACGTGGAAAATATTGAAATCTTTGCCTTTTACCAATTCAGCTATTGCCTTTTTATTTCAATTTTCATTACAAATTGCTAAAACTCTATTTAAAGTATTAAAAATTAACTAAGATTAATTAACGAATTAATGTTTGAAAAAATTGTATTAACATCAAGTTTCATCCACTGCAAGTTTTAAAAATTGTATTTTAACTTGAGTGGATGAATATAAAGTATTTTATTAACGATTGAAAATTTAGATGATATATATATATATATATATATATATATATATATATACTGAAGTGACAAAAGTCATGGGATGACTGTTAATACCGTGTCGGTCCTCCTTTTGCCCGGCGAAGTGCAACAACTCGACGTGTCATGGAGTCCACAAGTCGTTGGAAGTACTCTGCAGGAATATTGAGCCATGCTGTCTGTATAGACGTCCATAATGGTGAAAGTGTGGATGGTGCAGGAGTTTCGGCACGAACGGATTTTTCGATGATGTCCCATAAATGCTCGATGGGATTCATATCGGGTGATCTAGGTGGCCATATCATGCGCTGGAATTGTCCGGAATGTTCTTCAAACCAACCGCGAACAGTTCTGACCCGGTGACATGGCGCATTGTCATCCATAAAAATCCCATCGTTGTGTGGGTACGTGAAGTCCATGAATGGCTGCAAGTGATCTACAAGCAGCTGAACATAACCATTTCCAGTCAAGGATCGGTTCATTTGCACCAGTAGACCGAGTCCATGCCATGTAAAAACAGCCCACACCATTATGCAGCCACCACCAGCTTGAACAGTGCCTTGCTGACAGTTTGGGTCCATGACTTCGTGGGGTCTGCGCCACACTCGAACTCTACCATCAGCTCGTAACAACTGAAATCGTGACTCATCTGACCACGCCACAGTTTTCCACTGGTCTAGGGACCAGTCTATATGCTCACGAGCCCAGGAGAGTCGCTGCAGGCGATGTCATGCTGTCAGTAAAGGCACTCGAGTCGGCCTTCTGCTTTCATAGCCCAAGGAAGACAAATTTCGCCGCAGAGTCCTATCGGACACGTCCCTCGTACGCCCCACATTAATTCCTGCAGTTATTTGACGAAGTGTTGCGTGTCTATTAACATTGACCATTCTATAGAGACGTCGGCGGTCTCGGACGTTAAGTGCAGGTGGTCGCCCAAGGAGGAACTTATATATTCACTCAGTCATTATAAGTACAAACGGAAAAAGAACATATGCCAAAATATAATCCTGCTGAACTTCATGCATTCATTAAATCGAAAATCCCTGAACATGATAGTATAACAAACATGCGTTATACACGTCAAGGTAAAATCTTGTTTACCACGACGGATACTACTTGTGCATCTAAATTGCTCTCGTTAAACAAAATCTTAAACACTTCGATCGCTACGGATATTATCTGGGAAAATTTCACATCGCGATTCTTGATTTCGGACATCCCGACATCTACATCGCTTGAAGAGTTAGCAAATGAACTTAATGAAAATAATGAATTAATAATCACGCATATGCGTCGTTTTATTAAAGCCAATTCTACTAATGACATATCACCAGTCCTTGTTACAATATTAGGAACAGAGCTTCCAGAATATGTCCGCTTATGGTTCATACGGCAAAAAGTTAGACCATTTATTGATCGTCCGAGGCAATGCTTAAAATGTTTTTCTTTTTTTCATTCTGCTCGCACATGTCAAAAATCGCAAATATGTCCTCAATGTGGTATATCACATGTTGGTCCTTGCCAAACTCCTGCCAATTGCATCAACTGTGAAGGTCCTCATTCAGCACAATCACAATCGTGTCCACATTATATTAAGGAGCAAAAAGTTTTGGAACATAAATCCCGAAATCATATGACATCAGGTGAAGCACGACGCACTCTCAGTAGATCGACTAATGAAGAATACACAACAGTGGTCAAATCAAATTTGTGCAACTCCAACTTGGAAACATCACTCACGCAAAAAATGGAGCAGATGGTTCAAACAATGCTGGAGAAAATGGAACAGCAGACGGTTGGCCTAGTAAAAATGCTCGAATCATCTTTTGAAGCTCTTCTCCAGCACATTTTTAACCTAATCTCGCAGAAGGACACTGTAACATCCTCGCCTAAAAGAAAGAGACCTGCTGCTCAAAATAAAGGTGCTAAAAACTCTTCGAGGCAAGCTGACCCAGGAGGGTCATGATTTTGTTCAGCCTTTGTTGTTGTTGTTGTTTTTGTTGTTGTTTGTTGGCTTTTGATTTATCCTTGCAAGTTGTCTTGGTGTGTTTGTCCTTTTGTTTAATTTTGGGGACTGTTCTCTTCCCCCCCCCCTTTTTCTCGTTTTCTTTAACTTACGAGTTTTCTTCAGTGGAATTGTAGAGGTTTAAAAAATAAAAGAATCTGGTTGAAAATTCCCCCTTTCTCTACTGCATCTTTCTGGATTTTTCAGGAAACTTTTTTCAAAGAAGATGATTTTGTTTCCCACAAGGGTATGCAATTTTATTCCTTTCGTCGTTCAAATCGTCCAGGTGGAGGATTGTTAACAGGTATTCCAAACAGCGCCTCTGGTAGGATTATTCCCTCCCCTACTTTTGATAATAATAATGTCAAAATTCTTGTTGTTGAAGTAGTCTTTAGAAATATCAAATTTGTCATTGTCAACATATATGCACCACAGGGGTTTGACATTGGTCCCGCCAAATCGTTCTTTGACTCTTTGGAGTCTCCTGCACTTATATTTGGGGATTTTAATCTGCATCACTCCATGTGGGGTTCAAACTTATCCAATGCTTTAAGCAATACGTTCGTTGATTGGCTTCAAAATTCAAATTTTGTTCTCCTTAACACGGATTCCCCTACATATACAGCGTATACGAGAAATACTTCCATCCTAGATCTAACAATGTGTTCAAGCTCAATTTATCATCAAATTTCGTGTCAAGTTATTGATTCGACATTCGAAAGTGATCACAATCCAATTGTAACAACATGGACTAATCTAGAACAGAGTGCCCGCACCATTAAATCTATTAACTGGAAAAGGATTATGGAAAATACTGGTCAAATCTTTTTTTCTCAAGACAATACCATGTCTAAAATTATGTCTAAGGTTTCTGAAGAAATCAAAACTAATACCAAACACACCACTTTAAAGAATAATTCTTATCCTCCTTGGTGGAACATCGCGTGTCATAATTTTTATTTCTTAAAAAAAATTCAAAACGAAAGCTCAAAGACAAATTTCAGTTTCAGATTGGATAAAATATAAAAAATATACATCTAAACTCCGAAGGAGCATGAAAAGCGCTAGTCGTAACTATTGGGATTCCATTTGTAGTATCTCTCGCAATCCTCGTTTGTTTTATTCTACGATCCGAAAAATCAGCAGCCACTCACAACAGGAGATCAATACCTTCAATATAATTTTCCAAAATAACCGATATATTTCGAATCCTGTTCAGCAAGGTAAACTGTTTCTTAACTATTTTTCAAATAGCACTTACCATGAACCTCTTCCATTAGACCTAAACGAAGAATCCCACTCTTTTCTCAATTACCCAATCTGTTTTCAAGAAGTCGTGAGAACAATCCGCAAAACAAAAAACAGTTCTCCCGGTGCGGATGGTATTCCAGCAAAATGGTTCAAAAATCTAACTAAAGCTCAAGTTGGTATACTCACAGAATATTTTCAAGATATTTTTTCCACAGCTAAAATCCCCCAAGATTAGAGGCTCTCGCTTATTGTTCCAATCCCCAAACCTGGAAAGGACAAATCAAGATAAGAATCATACAGACCAATAGCTCTAACCTCAGTCTGTGCAAAAAATTTTGAAAGAATTTTAACATATCGTTTAACACACTTTCTTCTAGTCTTTAAAAAAATACCCCCAGATATTTTTGGATTCTTACCACTTCGAGACAATCAATTGGCAATATACAACATACACCGTGATATTATGGAATCCCATTCAAAAAGAAACTTTTTTGTTGGTATTAATTTGGATATTAAGAGTGCATACGATTCGGTTTATATCGATGGTCTTATTTTAAAGTGTCTTCAAATAGGTATTTCCGGTGACATTGCAAAATTCATTCATCACTTCCTGCAGGATCGAAAAATTCAAATTCGTTGAAGAAATCAACTCTCAGGCTCGAAACCCATCCAGATAGGGTTAGCACAGGGTAGTGTGTTATCTCCTATTCTTTTTGCTATTTTTATGTTTGATTTTCACGAAACTTTAGACGAAGGTGTTAAATGCTCTATTTTCGCTGATGATATTTTTATCTACTGCTCAAATACTTCGCTCGACAACATCATCAGGAAACTGCAAAATACGATGGATAATGTGAAAAAGTGGTGTGATTACTGGAAACTTTCTATATCCCCAGAAAAATGTGCAATCGCTGACATCTCAAGAAAAAAAATGTCTACATTTCCAGTTATCTCATATGCCGGTTTTAACCTCCCATGGAAACCACACCTAAAATACTTGGGTTTCTTGTTCTCCAAAAGAAAGCAAAACAATATGAATATCCGAAATCTCAGATCAAAGGCGCATCGAAAAATCAACGCGTTGAAATCAATTGCTTTCAAAAATCACGGTCCAAGAACAAAACAACTAGTCGAAATTGCCGACAACAGTATCAGCAGTTTATTTTTCTACTTCTGTCCTGTTTTCAACAAACTTGCCCAATTACATTTCAAAATTTTAGACACAATTCAAACAATGTCTCTTAGAGTTGCTCTGGGATTGCCAATCTGGACTCCAAGCATAGTTTTGTTAAAGATATCGGGCCAAGAAATCCTTTCGGATAAAATCAAAAGACTTTCTCATCAATTTTTCTTGAAGCATTTAGCTTATGGTTGTCACTCCACCCTATCGCTTTCTCAAGAGAATCGGCTTATTCATCTTATGGAAGCAGACTCTTACTCGCTTCAAGAAACGCTTTCTAATTTTAACATCAAACCGGAGCTTATCATTCGAATTCCTCATGACCTTGGTTTCCTAATGAAGGACATCTGCGACATTCATCTTCATACTTTTGATTTTCAAAACAAAAATCTACCCAGTAACTTAATAAGATCGCTTTTTGATGATACGTTAAACACAATCTTCAAAGATTCCTTTATTATAGCTACGGATGCTTCGAAATCGCGGTCAATTACCTCCATCGCTGGTATAACAAACAGAGTCTTTTTCATACCAAACCCACCACATTAATTCAATTTTTACGGCGGAAGCTCTGGCCATTTGTCAGGCTCTAGATGATCTGTTGGCTCTGAAAATAACATTCTCGTCTTAACAGATAGTCTTTCTGTTCTTTAGGGTCTGAATAACATATCTATCAGATCACCAAGAATAATTCTTCAGCTTGCACATAAAATTTATATGCGAAACAAATTTGACCAAAAAATCGTCTTAGTTTGGACCCCAGGTCATTCCGGAATTACGTGGAACGAAAGAGTTGACTTGTTAACCAAAAATGTCACTGAATCAGATCCTAATATTGAATGGGTTGCAATGGAAGATATTGCCGCCCAAATGAAAAAGAATTCTCTGTTGGGTCCCAATCTAAATTTCCAAAACAGCAAATATCAAGAAGAACTTGGGGACATTCCCAACATTCAAACGCTTATACCATGACTTAAAAACAGGAGAGAAGACATAGTTATTACTCGCATTTTTACACGAACAATCATAACGCCAGCTCTTCTTAATAGATTTGGTCTTCATGAAAATCCGCTCTGCACCACATGTAATCAAGATAACTCCCTGGAACATATCTTTCTCCAGTGTAATAAATACAATCATCACAGACGTGTCCTAAGCCAAAAGCTTGCTCCGAATCATCAAACTTTCTCATCTTTTAAAATCTTCCTTGCTTCAATTTCCTCTTCAAAGACCAATTTACGTTTTTTCATTCAAATGCTTAAATGTTTTGATATTTACTAAATTCAGGCGTTGTCACTTTTCAAGTTCCCATTTTTCAATTTATTTTTTTTCATTTCCCCTTTCTGTTCAAACTTCTTGCTTTTTGGTCTTTTGCTACTATTTTTTATGCACAGTCTTGGCAGCAGTTCTGGAGGAGAATCCTCTGGTCAAAGAATAAAATAAATAATCGAAACACTTGCATCCTTTTCCCTTTTGGTCGTAAATTAGATTCATCATCAACTTAACGCCGGTCACTGCAAATCTCTTGAGTTAAATCCTTGTGTTCAAACCTTTTCTGCGTTTTTTCTCAGATATTAATTGGTTCTTCAAAACTTTGGATACTAGGGGACAAAGGCCATAGCAGCTATAAGTCCCAAGATATGAAACCAATCAATCAATCAATCCTATTCTGTTGTAGAAACTCCAAGAAATTTTTGCATATAAGTTCTAAAGGGTGGGGCTAAAAAATTCTGTACAACTCAAAATTTTAGAGTAGTAATTAATTATCAAGTATCTTAAGAGATTTGATATTAAAATATGAGTGTTGTTAAACATAAAATAATACTGTTTGTTTGAATACCCCAAGACGACCTCTTTTCGACGATTCTATCTTCCTAAGGGGTGACACGTGGAAGCGCATTGATGGTATTTACTTTGTTATTAAATGTAAACATCTTTTTTTTTCCTCATAACCCTATTTTTCAGAATTAAACCCATCCTAGCGCATGCGTAGAAGCTCGGAGGGTTTTAGAACCCATTGGCAAACTTGTATTTTCTTTTTTTAATATATATATATATATATATAACACAAGCGGATAGCCGTGAGAACAGCTTCTAATCTTTAATATATTTCATAGCTATAAATATAATGGTGTCTTCTTGATCTTCCTCAAATTCTGAATCAGATGGGGCCTCGCATGTGGAATCAGAAACTAATTACAACTAAGACATTAGTTGGCTTAAAATATTGGAATGTCATCGAGAATATACCAAGCGGGCAACATTTTAATACTTTGTAACATCAGAAAATAAAGAATTAGTCACAAAACTATCTTCATAAACATGACTTTAAGTTAGCAGCTTATGAAAATATATATTCAAAGGTTTCGTAATACGTAAAACGATTTCAAATTTATAATCATAAAACACACCGAGAAAAGCCACCTTCATAGTGTAATTGTTTTTAGACACAAACACAAGAATAGTTTTCAAAAAAATTTATTCCGACTTGCTAAGACTAAACATAAGTTCAGAATATAATTCTCGTGAGTTCATAAATAATTCACCATTGAAAGTTTAAATAGGAAAGTCTTAAAATCTGGAAAAAAATAGGACTAATAAATAACTTTAAACTAATTTTTAAATATTACTCCTGATGTCAATCTAAATTTGAAATTTTACCTAACTTTCTAATTCACTTGGCTTTCTAATAAGATGATCCTTCCTGTGAATACAATTGAGAAAAGGGGTCATCTAATTAGATTGTACATATGAATAACAAACTCGAGTAAAAGGCAGTCAACCTGTTAAATAAGGCTGAACTTCAAAGAACAGTTGAATATTTGTCGAGATCCAAAGCATTATTAAAAGATTCAAAAGAGCTTCAGTATCGAAATTAACAAGAATTAACTTATCTTTTCATTTACAAAATAATACAAAACTACAGAATTAGGGGAAAAAACATTAAGGCTTTGAAAATCGAAGAAACAGTTTTTTTAAGCTTTTGTTGAAAAAAGATTAATAATACTTGGTTCAGATAAATAATTGTTTTACTGAGATAAAAACAAATTTTTCTTAGTTAATTTTTCAACATGTTTTAATGCTTTCATTTTGAAAGTTATAAATATAAATTTCCTCTTCAATATACAATTCTACTAGCTTAACTTTTCGGACTTTAGACTCTTAGATACGAAATCCTGAAAATCTATAATAAGTTATCGGACAGTACTAATATATATATGACAGATTTCATTGAAATTTCATAATTAAAGCTTTTATCTATGTTTTAAATTTATATTTAAATTATTGGTTTCATTTTGTTATTTCATTATAATAAAAAATATTACAACACAAAGAATTGCAGGTGACTGATAAATATATAAGCAAGGATAAAAATCCATTAAAACTTGGCAAATATGAAGCAAAAAATTGGAAATCGTAATCATAGAACCTTTTAATATCTAAAAAATAAATATCTTTTTAAAATCATCCCTAGAAGACACGTCTCTCGTGTTTTAATACAGAGTTTACTACTTAATATTATAACAGAACAAAAAAAGGAGTCATTAAAAATTACTAATATACAAATTGCTTATTTCGTTTAAATATAAAAGATTCACGTTATGATGTTCAATCATATGGTCTGCACTATTCAGATTTCACCTTTTTCAAGATATTAACTATCATTCAAATATTCAAGTGCCATAATAAAAAATGGCACGAGGCATAAAAAAGTTGCCGTTTTTTATGCCAAGTCTTCGTCTTTAAAAGAAACTTAGAGTTACATTTTCAACGGATCAAAAATGTCAACATTGATTTCCATGCTCATCAGACAAGAGAGCTTCGCATTTTTCCACTAAATGATAAGGTAATTGCAGATCATTGTTGTATTTTAATAAAAGTTCGGCTTTTTCTCGATCAAAATTCGCCGTATAACCAGTGTATAAATAAGGTAATAAAACATCCAAAACTCTAGAAGGCAGATTCAATTCCAATGGATTATTAAAATCATGTAAATCTTCCTCGGATGAAACTGAAGATTTATCGATCAGTTTTCTTAATCCTGGCCATCGCGCCCACATGATTCCATCGTGTACCCGAAAGAATTTACTATCCGAAGATAATAAAATTAAGTTACTTGTGCTTCGAGTTATCTGGAAAAGTAACATCATGCCACTACGCAAATTTTCAAGGTTATCAGTAACTGTCTGAAAATTTGTAAGAAATTTTGTTTTTGTCTTAACATTCTTCACCAAGCGCGAATTTGATCCATCACAGATACTCAATTCAATTGTTAAGCCCATGTCCGAGATATACATATATTCCTCTTTTTGACATGGAATAAGTGGAAAATGCCATTCCTCGCTCTGATGAAAAGCATGATAGTCCTCTTTGAAAACTTCAAGACCCGACTTAGAAGTTAAGGATATTTTGCACATCAATAAAATAGGTATACAATCAATAATGTTTAAAAATTTAAACGAAATATCGATGGATTTTTCTTTTTCACAATAATTTGTAAAACTTACTTTAATAAACAGCTGCTTTGCATACGATGTTGTGCGTAAAATGTGAGCAAAACTCGAGCCTTCTACGAAAAAGTTCAATTCATCTAGATTCCAGCTTATAACTTGATTTTCTATATCTGCTACTGAATGAGAAATATGACTGTAAGACCTTTCATGCAAACAGCGTATTAATGATCTCATTTTCAATTTTTCAGCTAAACGGAATAATTCAAGAGGAGCACAGGAATCTTTCAGTTTACCAGTATAGACATAATACATCAAGAGTTCAAAGATATCAGCATTAATTTCCGTTTCGACATTCGGAGGTGCAGACGTTAGAGATTGGTTATGAAATTTTATATCAGGGCACCTTGCCTGTAACATATATTTATGAACGTACATTTCATACTGGCCACTCATACTGACAGTCAAATCACTATGAAACGGTACTTCCAGCAGTTCCTGAAGCTCCAGTGATAAATTTGCAGTGTCTGCGAGGTTGAAGTGAACGAATAAGTTAAGGGAAGATTCATGCGGCGAATGATGATTCTTTTGATCGGTTCTGGTAATATCGCATCTAAAGCTGACCGGCCCTCTTAAAACCCAACTATTGCCTTTCTTGCATAAGAAGAAATCTTCGCCAATACCATTACCCAAAAATCGTACGCCGATATACTTATAGGATTTCACTGGTGTTTCATCCGACCTTCCAATAGATAGTGTGCAGTCATACACAGCTTGGTCTGAGGCCTGTCTTCTATAAAGGTAAAAACCAATGTAGTCTGCATTAGATTGTCCTTTCGGATATATGTGTAGTTTCCAAATTTCGTCAACGCTAAACAAATTGAAAAGTGGGCTTAGTAACAAGTGTCCTCTTTTCGTTAGCCTTTCTAAAATATCAAAGTTGTTTATGTCCCACACAAAAGTTGTCGTTCTCTCCAATGTTTTTAACTCTGGTTTAATTTCCGAAGGCATAGTTAGATTTCCCGCCTATTATAGATTCAATTTGCTTCACTGAAACAAAAGCATGCACACAGTGTACAGTTTTCTGGAAACAAAGGAGCTAGTTTTCAACGCAGTAACACCATTAGAAATTTGATCAGTCAGTACAATGGCTGTTCTCGCTTCTCGTCACCCATATTCACTAATTTTTTAAAAAGCGCCTTAACGATAAATGAAAAGGACAATCGCAATATCCTGTTCGGATCTTATACCGGGTTTACACTCGGCCAGTAATAAGACGGAAAGTAGGCAGCGCATGCGTAGAAAGGCTGAAAATTGCTGTTCGGTCGATGGCAAGTAATTGTCCTGACTGGACAACTACAAGCAACTGTATTGTATTTTTCCTTACTGTGCATGCGTTTGTAAAATTTGGCGGATTTTTTGGCGGGAAAAAATGCATCACTTATCATAGATTAATTCCGACATCTTTTACTCTGTTATTTTGTATTCTATTTTGTGTGCTTTCTTTTTTATTTTATTTGCCATTTATTTTCTGTAGTTCTCCAAATTTAAGTATGTTAACCTTTTTTTATTTTATTTTACCCCGTTTCTGTATGTAAATATTCATAATTCTAATACAATACGCAGTGTAAAAGAAAAATTCAAGGAAGCCAAAATGGAAATTTATAGCCAAGCATTGAATGTCTGAATTTATCTTAACGAAACTGTGACAAACATAAATCAGGTCTTTTCTGCACATGCGCTACCTACTTGCTGTCTTTTAACTGGCCGAGTGTAAACTCGGCATTAGATAGAATTCCCAAGATCATATTCTCATACGTTAAATCGTGTTTACAACGATACATTTGCAAGACGATTAATGAAACCACGTCACAATCAATCCCACCAATAAACCACAATTTCTCAGTAGATGATTGGCGGTATTGATAATCTTGTAATCTCGATAAAGTCATTTGACTTCCTCATATTCCCTATAATTATCTCAATGTAAGCTCAGCTTTATTAAAAGCTATTTAGGATTTATTTATTTTTTCATTTTCAGTCATGAATTATTCATACAATATGACGAATATTGAAGTATTGAAAACTTATGAGAAATAATAAAATAAAGAAAGAAAGAATAATAAAGATAAAATAAAGAGATCATTAATCGGTTAATCTAACAATTTAGAATCAGCGCTTTTGAAAAGGCTTGAGGACATTACACCACAATTGTACTTTATTAGCAAAATATTATCGATATATAACATTATCGATTAGTAAAATACTAACGACATTTTACAGAGTTTGTAAAGGGATTTCGTTTCTTTACAAGCTCCTTTAAAAAATACGTTTAATTTAATTTAATATTATTTACGTTCTGCTTCGTAACAACAAGAGAGCAATTTAGGGATGGTTTGCCTAATCTTGAGCAGGACAACTGAGCCTGTAAGCATTTAACAAACTTCCACTCCGCACTAAAGAGAGTATGACACTGTTAAAAGATTGAATCATGGAGCATCTTTCCCTACATCATCCTAGACATGATTAACAACCGCTTCTCTTCAATTTCCCCCTAGTCTGATTTTGTTTCTGCAAACTGAACTGTTACTCTCAAAAAGCGTACTATTATTTTTTCCTTGCCTTTAATTATATTTTCGATGACAAGCTGATCATAAACTAGTCAATAAAAGTTAATATTGTTTGATTCTGTATTCCGTTTTGGTCGTTTATTGTGTTAAAATTAATCTTAAAAGGCCCCCTCTGGTGGACATTTTGGAAATAAAAAATTTCTGAAATTCTGTGAGAGCATCTCGTATATAGCCTATATACCAAATTTCGTTGTCATTCGTTCACCCATTCGCATTGTATGATGCTGTTTATGGGTGAAGTTTAATTATAACCACCCTGTATTTAATTTAATACATTGGTTTCAGCGTGAATCACCCGCTATTCAAATCTACTTCCTAATTAGATGATCCCCATCTTTACTACTTTTAGGCTATAGCAAAGAGATATCATCTAATTAGATAGATATTCCGAATCATAGATGTGAATCATAGAAGGGAACGTATAAAAACTAACAGAATACTCGATAATCTTTTTCTAATGAAAATTTTGCCTCGGACAGAAAGCGAAGCAATATCATAAGCACAAAAAGTAATTCATTAAATTTATTTTTATTAAATATATATTTATATATAATCCTTAAAAGTATAAGAATTTTTATAGCTACACTATAAAGTACGCTACATTTAATACTTCTCTCTCTCTCGATCGTTAGTTCCATTTATGGAACTTCTTCCCATTTTACCAAATGTCATCAAAATTGCTTCATTTGTTTTCAGCATACCTCTTTACATTATCATAAAGATAGTTATCCTCCCAAGGGTCTTCATTAAAGAAACTTTAACTATGCTATATTTTTAGTTTGGCAGATTGAAAGATGTAAATAGGATTTCATATCATGCGGTCCATTTATTATATTTAACGTTCCGTCTTCACTTCATTCAGAAACGTTTGGCAAATTTATAGTCTTGAGGGAATACTTGGAAGAAATTTAACCTCCTCATACTTTCTCTTAATCGCGTAAGTATGCAAAGACAAAATATTGTAATCGTCAAAAAATGCGGAATTGGGAATGACGTAATTTCTCGTTTCTAACCTTCAAACAATCTGACGTAACTCGCTTTTAACCCTCAAAGTCAAAATAAAATTAAAAAAGAAAGAAAAGAAACACACACACACACATTTTTTTGAATTATAAATTTTCGTGAACACGGTACCTCAAAGACACTTTAAGCTAGACGGATGAAATATAGAATGTGATTTTTCTACCAAATTATAGATTATTACTAATTTTTAATGAAATCCATTAGAGAATTATCTGTATAAATGCCTGGCTGTCCGAATACAAAACTATCCAAATTCTCGCCACAGCAATACCAAAATATAAAATTTCAGAAACGTTTGGCAAATTTATAATCTCGAGGTAATACTTAGAAGAAATTTAACCTCTTCATACTTTTACTTAATTGTGTAAGTACGCAAAGAGAAAATATTGTAATCATCAAAAAATGCAGAATTAGGGCTAACGTAATTTCTCGTGTCTAACCTTCAAACAATCAGACGTAGCTCCTTGTTTCTAACCTTCAAGTCAAAATCAAAGTTAAAAAAACACATACACACTTTTTTTTAATTATAAATTTTCGTGAACACAGTACCTCGAAGACACTTTAAGCTAGACCGATGAAATTTAGCATGTGATTTTTCCACCAAATTATTGATTATTATCAAATTTTTAATGAAATCCATTTAAAAAAAATGTCTGTATAAATGCCCTGCTGTTCGAATGCAAAACTATACAAATTCTCTTCACTGTAATACCAAAATATTAAATCCCCTACTTTTCCCCCTTATGCTCTAAATCTATCAACAAAGTTCATAATTACCTTTCTAAAGTAACTCACACATGATGAAATGTGTTAAAATTTTGAAACATAAAGTTAAATGTCAAAATTTTGCAAGCCATAAAATTATAATACTACTACATACTCATTAAATTTTCCATCGAAAACAATCACCCAAAAGTCTTGCTTAATCTATTTTTAAATGTTTCAAGATTTCTTAAAATATTTAGTATTCCTTTGCATTCATACATCTAACAGAGCAGAAATCCTTTGATGGAATTTATCAAGTACCAGGTTAACTCACTCAATTGGCATTTCCTTAATTTAGTTATTGATTAAAAATTTCTTATAAAACAACAACTTACTACTTCAACTTATTGGAAAATCAATAGTAGTTCTGTCCCCACTCCACATCGGTGTCGGTCGGTTTCCCATCCTGAACTCTGACCTTTGGTAGCAAAGCGACCCTTACAGCCGACGGTGAATTACCCCTCTTTTCTTGTTACATTCTTGTTACTCTCTGGATAATATAGCTATATATTACAGCGTAGTAAAGTTTCCATCAAAAACATCTAGACACTTGTTTATCTTCTGTTTTTTGTCGGGTTCAGTAGGGGGAGGGGACTTTACCGCATGCTTGGATTTGTCAGTTTTCACATCCTCGTGATCAGCTAACTGATTCTATTAGGTAATTAATTGTTTTCAATTGGCATGAATGAAATTTTTTGGCTTTCAAGTGAAATACGCATATATAAAAAAGGGGAAGAGGAAAGTTTTAATTTTTAAGTTTATTTGTAAGTTTTGGAGCATTGTTTACTAAACGGCATTTTGGTCTTTTATGCTCACTACTGAATCATTACACTTTCGAGACTCATGCAAATTATTTTCACAAAAGCAACAATAGTGTTGGATTTAACAACAATAGTGTTTCCTTGTCAGAATGCACAGAAATCTCTGAACATAGATAATATCTGCAAGTTGAAAATAATGACTTGAATTCAGTACTGATGCTACCAAGTAATCATAGAACTGTTAAGGACATGATGTCTAAAATTTTCAGTTTTTTGTCAACTATTTGAAAGTTTGTAGTGGAGGAGGTGGTCAGTAATTGACCACTTTGAAGCCAATTAACTCGAAGAGAATATCAGTTTGACAGATTCGTTCAATGTAAGGATGGACGTTGCTACAGTCCACAGTCGGCCACAACAAATCCTGTCGATACTGCTACGTTCTGTGGTGGCGGGATAATCAACTGTACACAACAGTGTTTCCTTATCATAATGTACTTTCTTCAAGACTATTTGGATTAACATATAAGAATAATAAACTGATGTCATTCGCATTTCATTCAAGATTATGCACAGATGTAAATACATATTTTATTTAGCTTTATAAACGTTAAAAAATAATTAATTAATTAAACTGTTCCGTCAAAAATTCAATCCTATTTGTGTAAGAGACATCACTTACTTCCATCATACATCTTCTTACCCCTTTTTGCCTGTAATTATTTTCAGCCAAATAAAGAATTAAGTCTTCTTTAGCTTGATAGTAACTGAAAAGAGGCACTATAATTGAATATTTCTCTTAAATTATAATTCACATTTAAAATTTTCATATCAAAAATCTGTTGACAGCAGTCTTCAGGGAAAAGACAGAGAGAGAAAAGAAAAAAATTAAATTAAAAAAACTCTTTTTTTAACTACACATCCAAAATTCTTATAGATTTTCTTCAAAATTGTTATCTTTTGTGTCGGGAATGATAAAAGACAGAATATTAAAAACCGATATGATGACAAGATGGCAAATTTAATGGGAAGAAGGCAAAACAGACCTATCCTTATTTAACATAATACCGAAAGTTTCTCTCTACTCTGCCAACTGGAACAGAGCGGATGCCCTTTTCTTCACCGGACACCGACTATTCCCGACATACCAACACATATTACATCCAGGCAACTGTCATTGTTGTAGCTGTATGTAATCTTGATACTTCATTTGTAGTTATATGTCAAATTCTAGTTTCAAGCTATTGGGAAAAATAGACTTCCAATATATATATTCGGTTCTCTGTTATCAGAAAACCGCATGGTTTTCTAATATATAAACATATCGGGTGCCGCATCCCAGTAATTAATCTCCAAAGTTCGTACGCTCTCCAACTATAACTATTCGCCAATGATATGTGGTTAATAATACTCAGGAACCAGTTTTCTTTATTGTACTGTAAAACCTTTATCTCTTACATGCGAAAATTTCTTACATGTTTATCTCTTACATAGGAAAATATAAGTATGAGCATTCATGGCCTTCATACCTAGGCCAAAGACCCACAAGACTGTATTTCTAGTCTATCAATTCATTTGTTATATGAATTGAAAAGATTTGTCCATAACCATCTAGAAGAGGTGATTTATCCTACATCACCTCGGCAGTTCATAAGTGATGCTAAGCGTGTATAAGCCGGCGTTCTGGCGTAGGGGTAGCGCGTCTTCCCCATGTTCTGGGCGTCCCATGTTCGAGTCCTGTTTCGGGCATGGTTGTTCTTCTGTATTGAATCTGTAAAGTGTGTGAATGTGCCCCTCTGTAAAAAGGGGTTGTGCAAGCGCATGTGATGAGTGAGTAACAAAAGTCGTTCTCTTAGCCTTAGTTGGCGCAACTACAAATAAGAGACACTATTGAGGGTTAAATCGCTGACTACCTCAGTGAGCTTATCCATGGCAAGTGCCATAAGAAACAACAGTAAGCGTGTTTGTACCAAAATCACGTAAGGCATATATACAAAAATTGAAATACATTTGTTTATATTTATATAATTACTAAACTATAAGAGATATGTAACTTCAATTAGAAAATAATGCTTTAAATTTTTATTCTGATTTATATTTTACGTTATTTGAATCAATAAAGGAATGGATGGAAATATTGCTAATTCCAAATTTTTATACAGTTTTTGGATACTCTAACATTCAAAACAAAAAAAGCACTCGTCAGCAATTAAAATTGGCTCAGCTAAGTAGCTCTGAATTTCCTTATTTCAGACCAATCAACGCTTCGAGTAAGATAGTCTGCTGATTGGTAGATTTACATGAAGAGAGCCAATGAAATTATCTAAAATAGAGATATCCAAAGCTTCATAACTTAATTAGTTTTAGATGCAAAAAAGAAGAATTTTCTTGTTTAAAATGTTAGTGTCAAAAACATTTCATGGATATTATTAATTTAAAAAAACGAGAGCTGTATAAAAATTTATAAAATATAATTTTTTCATCAATATATTAATTGGCTCAAAAAGCATAAAATATAATTATTCACATCACGTCAAACTTTTTTTTCAATCAGAAATATATAACTATCTTTAAAAGTTTAAAAATTGTCTATTGAGTCGTGATTAAAGTGAACACCTGGCATATCAAGATACACGTAATCTTATATACAAACTTGTATTTGAGATACCTCTATAATTTCATTCATAAGAAGAATTGTTATTATCCAGTGGTAGAATTGATGATGATGATGTCGTGTCCGCTTTCAACCACGGAAAGAGGGGTGCAGTAGCTTCTGAGGGTATGGACCCCTGAGACCCGAGAGCAGAAGTCTGACTTCTAGCTCATATGAGGATGAAACACACACCCACAAGCTTGCACAGCCCCTTTCACACATTCCCACAGCACATTCGCACACCCACAGGCTGTGTTCTATCTGTGAGGTGTGTGAATGTGCCCCCCTGTAACATTCACACACCTCACAGATAGAACACAGAAGAACAACCATGCCCGAATCGGGACTCGAACCCGGGACAAAGAGAACACGAGGAAGACGCGCTACCTCTGTGCCATAAAGCCGGCCACTGATAGAATTACGACTCAAGAATGGAAGATCGTGAATTCAAGACCCATTTCTTCTAAACTGTCATACATGTGGTAAAAGATTGAATAGTGAAAAGTTTAGGAGGTAGTTAGTTTGCACCTTGGGTTTGCTCTCGTCGTCTGACCTCGATTAAAAAATTTTGAATGTGTTGCAAATTATCCCCCATGAAACTTCAAAATGGAACGTAAATCCATCATTTCATATCAAAATGATAGTTAAAATATTAATTTTATTACAATAAATAAGAAAAAAGTAAAGTTATAGAATTGAACTCCCCTCCCCCTTACTACTGGCATTGTATTTCGAA
The DNA here is from genome assembly GCA_026289955.1 of Argiope argentata. Classification (NCBI taxonomy): domain Eukaryota; kingdom Metazoa; phylum Arthropoda; class Arachnida; order Araneae; family Araneidae; genus Argiope; species Argiope argentata. Next base: position 19,069,724 of record JAOUZG010050968.1, read on the forward strand.
ACATCCTCTACTCAAATTTTTCCGCTTACGAAAACTAACTGTCCTTCATTTGTTTTGTAACATTGGTTCATAATTTGTCCTGTCAACACAGACTAATATCTTGAATAAAATTTCTTTGAATTCAGGTGATGAGAAAGTTACGATTTATTTGAACCACAAACATCATTTCATAAAAAATAATAGATTAGTAATTTAATAATTGTTATTAAAGACGTCAAATATTTGATTATTCTATATACACTATAACAGTTTGCTTATGAATTAGAAGTGACTTTGTGTTTCCTAATTTTCGTTATTGTTTCTTTCATGGTCTAGTAATATCTTTAAAACAGCCATTGTCTTTATAAGAAATATTTGGAAATGTCTGTCTGTATTGATTTTGATGTTCGAAATCACTCTTTAAACTTAAGTGAAAGAGAAGTACTGATTGATTTAGATTCTAAATTAGAGGTTTATTATAACTATATGTTGACATTGACAGAAAATTCTAATGTTTATTTTATTCTTCTTACAGTATGCGTTTTCAATATATTTTTCTATTTATTTGTTTTTATTAATTTTCCGAGTTCTTTTTCTTTATATTATAAATCTGTATATCTTTCTAGATTCGTATTTCTTTTTCGTTCGTCGATAGATGTTCTGAAAAAAGAAACTGATTATTTTCGACAATGTTTAGGAAACTGTAGTAACTCCAACTTTTTTATGTAAATTTAATCAATAACGTATTTAATCTACAAATTTTATTTAAATACTTCAAAAAGTTTAACACCTTTTCTTTTTTAACACTTTCGATGTTTGGAGAATACGCAGTTGCAAATATTATAACACTCTTCATATAGAAAGAAAATTGAATTATGAAGTGGAGAGACTGGATTTTTTCCCACTCCTCCATTCTAATATACAAGCGCAGTAACAATGCGCTATAAAGTATATATAAAACCGCGGGACTAGTCTTCCCAAAACTTTCTCGCATACCCTCTAATAAACTTGTCATTGGCGTACTTTAGTTACTAAACATTAATATTGTTGGTGAATTTAGCATTGTTCCTTAATTTATCACGCCATTCTTGGCTGGTTATTTGGCGATTAATCCCTGGTATGCGTTAATAGTAATCAAAAATCGAATATGTGTTTCAGATACACTTTCTTAACCGATAGAAACAAAAATTTGACACAAACCTGCACTTATAATCATAAAATCCCAAACCAAATTTGATATACTTAATTCATTGCATGTTTAAGATATCCCATTTATATGTATCTGAGCCGGTTTTCTGGCACGGAGATAGCACGTCTTCCGCGTGTTTTGGGAGTCCCGGTTTGGGCATGGTTATTCTTCTGTGTGCTATCTGTGAGATATGTGTTTGTGCCCCCCTGTAAAAAGGGGCTGTGCAAGCAAATGTGATGAGTGTGTAACTTGTCGACTTCCTAGTAGAGAGGTAGCCTGACTTCCTCGTGTTCTTGGAGACCCGGCTTCAAGTCCCGGTTTGGGCATGATTGTTCTCCTGTGGGATGTGTAACTGTGCCCACCTGTAAAATGGGGATGTGCAAGCAAACGTGGAGAATGTGTAGCTAAGTCGTACTCTTGGCCCTAGTTGACGCTACTTCAAAAACAAGAGACGCTCCTTTCGGCTTAAATCTGCTGCTGTATCAGAGGAAGGCTTGCCCATAGGCAAGTGCCATAAGTAACAACAACACGTGTATCTGAAAGTACAGACCAACAGACATTCAAACCTGATTGGATTTGGCTCGAAATTTGACGAAATTTGACTATACTCTATATATTAAATTTGTAGACCTTTGTTTAGTTATTATCGTATTAGCATACATTCAAACACTTACATACACATTTCCTCTGAACATGTTTTACTCAAAATTTGATAGAAATCTGCAAATTTGGTGTAAAAACAAGTACTTCAAATTTCACCCATCTATTGCGAAGCGTTTGCGAGTTATTTTTGCTGCGAACAGACAGACATACATTTCTCAAAAATGTATTTTCCGAACTCAGGGAAACGCGTATCTTGTACATAAATGCAAAAATAAATTATCTACTGGAGTATTTATTGTAACTTTATAATTAATAGCTTTTATACCATTCGTCCTTTCTTTTCGGTGAAGAGTACATTCTTTAAAAATTTTTAGAAATTTCTTCGAATTAATCATCTTCTAATGGAGGGTGTGTGTGTTTTTTAATTCCTACTATTAGCTCACACTCTCCCTATATAT
>JAOUZG010050968.1:19072052-19089226 GCA_026289955.1 Argiope argentata
ATATATATATATATATATATATATATATCTTGTTCGAATTTTCAATCGTTAATAAAATACTTTTTATTCATCCAATAAAGTTCAAGTAAATTTTTTTTTAAATTTGTAGTGGATATCATTTGATGTTAATACAGTTTTTTCACATATTAATTCATTAATTTTTTATTAATTAATTAAAAACTAATTTTCTCGCCAAAAATCTTCATTTTCCCGCCGCCAAATAAGTAACGAATTCAGTTTGTTTTTTCCCCACATTAATAAGGTTAGGCTTAACATTTTTTCAGTCGATTTTTTTAACAGATTCCATTTATTTTCATAATGTTTGATGCATTTAAAACTAAACATTGTTAATTAATCTATTTTTCTGATTCATTTTCAAATTTATATTTCGAATTAAAATAATACAGAATAAGGAAAATTAGAAGTTTCTAATCTCTTTTGCGTCCTCCAACTGACGTAGAAAAATCATGCATTTTGCGTTGCCACAATTGGCTTTGAAAATTCAATGCTATTTTAAATTTTTGATCAATTATTTATAGTAACAGTAATTATTAGGACGGGGGGGGTAGTCTGGTTGGTATGGCGTTGGGTTCGCACCCCTTAAGCTGTGAACTCGAATACCATATATAAAATGGAAAATTGCCAGGTAATTCGCTTTCAATTTTGCCACTTAATATTGTGATTCTGTCACATTTATATTAATTATAATCATTTAATAAAAAATAATTAAAATAAATTTTTTTTCTTTGTTAACCTAAGTAGGATTTGATTTTTAAAATTTTTTTTATATTACTTGTTTTAACGTCGAATAAAAATTATCTTTAAAATTTCATTATGTTTTCAAACAATATTTGCAATTGTCGAAAATATATATATATATTTTAATTTAAGCTATTCCGGCAAAGCTTCCTTTATGACTAGAAAAAAAAATTAGCTTCTCCCATCTCCCAAATTCTACAAACGCCACGATTATTAAAAAATATATATTATTTTCGAATGATTGGAATTGAATCGCATCTGTGGTGTCCCCTTGAGAGATTATCAGTTTCTAAATAGAATGATACAGATTAGAGACCGAATTCTACGTAAGACTCGCCATTTATACGGGCCAGGTGCGTATTAAGTCTCTATTTAGGGGAAGAGATCAAACATCCTCCCACTTATATGTCACGGAGATGTGGTGAAATAGATATCGATTCACAGTTGTTTTCGAAACACAGTCAGATGTTTTCGAAATTAAGAGTCTTCCCGAAAATGCTCTTAAGTAGCTTCCAAATAGAAAGTTAATCCTCTGCGCACAGATTACTTTTGTGGAGCACTCGGGACTAGTGGTGCACTCTATGGGCCATTCCCTGTTGTTGCTGTTTTCCAACTATACATTTATTTAGCTATATGCAATTTTATTTTGTGATCAAATAAAATTATGGTTTAAGTAAATAAAGGATGCATGCATAAGGAAAATAATTTTTTTTTCTTAAAATTTCACAAAACATTTAAAACTTAGAAAATAAGACTTAAATCTAAATGAATCCTTTTTCTTTGTAAAATCATAAACATAATTTTAACCATAATAGGTTCCTAATAAAAAATATTGTGAAATGTAAGTTCACATCATCTTTTTTTCACTGTGGAAATAATATATTGTAATTAGAAAATGCAGAAGTTTACAAAATTTTCAAGCATATAAATCAATTTCGTCACATTTTCAAGTCTAATTCGTTTATTTGATTTACAACAATGAAAATCAAATAAACGAATACATATCAAATAGGCTTCTAAGAAAATCAAGATACAAAATATGAGAACTTGTAATATTTTTAAATTTGAGAAACTATTAAAAGGGTGATTCAAAATATATATGATTTTTTATTCATTGATCATGTAAAATTGAAGTAAAATAAAGGATCAATTTTCTTAATTTAATCTCAAAACCAAAAATATTTGCATGAATTGTTACTAGAACAAATGATTCTTTCAAGGTTCAATTCTTCTAAAATAGCGACACTCTGCTTTCCAGGTATAATTTTCTGACATCTTGTCAAGCTGGTGTTCAAAATGAGCCACACAATATTTCAAGTAATTGCATGAGTGATCAGTTTGAATTAACAATTTCAAGGTCAATCTTGAACAGTTCAACATTGACCGAATTAACAGTTTCAAGGATATTGTAATAAGAAGGGGGTGAAAATACAAGTTACAGTGATGATGGGTTTGCTATCTTCGCCTATGGTTATCTAGTTTGACAATGTATGTCCACAGGCGCACTCTTTATGCTGAACCTTTGCACAAACAGTTTCTAATGGTACTTGCCACGGTCAAGTTTGCTGATGCATCAGCGATTTTAAGCCGAAATGAGCGTCTCTTGTTTGAAGTAGCGCGAACTAGGGCCAAAAGTACGATTTAGCTACTCACTCATTACATTCGCTAGCACATCCCCTTTTTAAAGGGGGGGGGGGGGCACATTCACACGCCTTACAGATAGAACACAAAATAACAACCATGCCCAAACCGGGACGCAAAGATCATGAGGAAGACGCGCTCCCCCAATACCAGGACGTTGCCACACAAACAATTAATCTAAATAAATTAAGACGAAGAATAAAAATGTATAAAACAACATGGAGATAAAATTAGCAACGGAACAAACAGAACAAAAAAATAAGACCACCAAACAATAAAGGTTTTACTGATTTTGAAACACAGAGAATGACTTCGAAGTCATGCCATAGAGAATTAAATGGAAGTGCCATTTCTTAGTTGCATATAAATATTTGTCCGAAATGTTTGATGGCAAATATTGGAACTGGATCGTAATTATACTTAAAAAGACCTTTCCTTAGTTTTCTGATACATTTCTCTAATTTTAATTTTCAGATACAAAAGGATTAAGTTCGTCGAACTCTTATAATGATCACCAGTCGTTTTTTTTTTTTTTGAGTGACTTGAGCCTTGTTTTTATTTTTCTTTACTGCCAGACAAAAGACGACAGCTGTCTCCATTATGATGGCATGCGATAGACTTCTTGTAAAGTAGTATCAAATAATATATAAACAATTTGGGCGCTCTGATACGCCTCAGATATTTTATTCTTATATGGATCGAAGTAAAAATGATTTTTCTAAACGAGATTAGTTGACTAAATAGGATATTAAGAAAGTAGCGACGCGAAGCAGTTAAGCAGCTGAATTCCTAACTGAATATTTTATGAGCCAATGCATCAAAAACGGATTAACAGACTATTTAATACAGAAACTTTACGTAAGTGAATAGATGTGCTATTAAAACATTTCACTTTTGAAGTGGTTATTTAACAAGATTGATGGCTTAATATATTATTGGATTTTGTCGTCTTCTAAATATAATGGTTTTAGATTTATATGAGATAAGGAAACGTTACAAAATCCTAAAATGTTTTTCTCTGAGCAAATGGATATCTCATGTTTGACTAAATGTACTTATTTGGCGAGTTAATATTCTGTCAAGCCTAATTAGAATGACAAGGTTGCAGTTACTCATTTTTTAAATAAATCTCCTAATTAAGTCATAGTTTAGAATTACTGGTTGTTATTTAATATTTTCAGTGAACATATTTTCTTTAAAGTTTCTTTATTTTTGATTTTATATGGAAGTGTATCCCTCAGTAATTGGTACTCTCGGCTTCGGAACTGGAGGATTTCTGGTTCAAGATACGATTCCATCAAAGAACCGTGGTATAAGCGGTTCTAGTGCACGTTAAAACCATCCAGGCCATACGTTCTCCTGCTGATGTGATGTAGCATGGAAAGGGGAATGACAGCTCAAGTGTCATCCTCATCATCTGAATGTGGCTCAAAATTACAAGATCAGTCCCAAATTAGGCCTAGTGTTGCTTTAAAACGGGACTAAACTACCCTTCAATAAGTGATTCCCAAAATTTTTTCAATCAAATTCAAATCTTTAATCTATGATTCAATGAATTATTCAATATTTATATTTTGAATTTCAAATGGGACAATGTTTTTCTGATAAATGAAACTATAAATCAAAAGTACGCAATAATTCATATCAAAATAAAAGAAAGGATTCTGTTAACAATGATTTAATCCTTTTGCTATTTAATTTATTACGAATTAGGTTGTATACCTACATTATAGAATTATACCTTGTATAATTACGAATTAGGTTGTATACCTACAAAGGATAGTTGTATACCTACATTATAGAATAATACCTTGTATAATTACGAATTAGGTTGTATGCCTACAAAGCAAAGTAGGTTGTTACGAAACCTATAAAGGATACATTTTCGAGTTTGTAAACAGGATCAGATGACTAGACCGCATCCGAGTCTGCCATTAATTCCCCTAACTTCCTTAACATACCAATACCTTATTTGGTTTATAAATTTGGCTCATAAAGCCTTAACTTTTTTAAAAATTATTAAATTTATTTTTTTTTCTTCGTTCTTGGAATACTTGAGAAAGGCAATTTACTTTAATAAGAGAATCATTTTTTACCAATTCCCCAAATAACAATACTCTTAATTATTTTAATAAATAGAAATCAACTACAGAAGCCAAAGTTAAACTAACCTTTTATTGCAAACTGTTAATAAAAATGCCGAAACTTTAATTAATTGCTTCCAAACCTAACACGTGGATGAGATTTTGTATATTGCTTGAAAAATGTCCAAATTGTGATTGTATTATATCTTGAATTAATTTGTTAGAATTCCGTTCTAAAAATGAAGAAACCCTCCTTGGGTGTGGATCTCATAGTTTTGATACAGAAGACATGTAAGTTTGCAGCCCTTCTCTAAACTTTCACACCATTGGAGTGTAAAAAGTTTGGTTGAATAGATTTATTAGGGCAAATATGACCATGATAATGCAATTATCAAGGCTGGTGTTAAGAGATGCTACTTAGTTTATCTTTAATAATCTTTTTTATCTTTACTAATTTCAATCTTGGAATGTAATTAGATATCTTTAAGGTTTTGGAAAGAGAAAGTTTATCAGAGAATTCTCCTCTCCACTTCAACATCTGTGACTTTAACATAATAACGCCTAACTACTGTACACTAAATTTTTGTGCTTCGCATTATTGTACACTAACTTGTTTGCTTAGCATTATTACGAAAAAGACAGAAAAGTGCAAAATTTCTAAAGATGTAAATCAAAATTTTTGTCACGCAATATACTCGGGTGAAATTTATGTGCTTTGTCACGCATATATATGATAAAATCTCGTACCAAATTTCAATCATGAATGTCGGTTCGTTCTTGAATTATTGCAATCGCACATACATGAATATGGGCGGATAGACTATCTTTCAAAAATTTGTTCAAAGAATTAATATACATCTAGAATTACGATAAGATATCTGCATGCCAAATTTTAATGATATAACTCTGCATTTTTGTGTTGTTGTTTTCACATGCACACAAAGATACAGGCAGATAATTTCTTTTCGTTATGACCACATAACAGATTTCTTCCGTTTCTCATAAAGCTTTTAAGTTATCGCGTCCTGACATAATTCCAGAAATGTTTCCGCACTCACAGAGGCGATTTTTTTACACATCGAACTCAAATTTTTTTGACAATTTCGATGCATCTTCTTCGTACAAAAAAGACCGTTGTTATTAATGACACTTGCCATGGACAAGCTCGCTGACTAATCCGCGAATTTAAGCCGAATGAGCGTCTCGACGTCTTATTTGAAGTAGCGTCAACTAGGGCCAAGAATACGACTTAGCTACACACTCATGAAATGCATTTGCACAACCCCTTTTTACAGGGGCGCACATTCCCGCACCTCACAAATAGAACACAGAAGAACAGCCATGCTTAACCGGGACTCGAACCCGGGACGCCCAGTTCACAGATAAGGCGCACTGCCTCAGTGCCAGGACGCCGAAAGAAAAAAAAATTGTGAGTGTGTGTTTTTTAAACCACCGATACAGCTCTTGTCATTCACTGTGCTTTCCCTATACTTAAAACGTCACTGACTTGATTGCGGATCCCTGACTTACAGAGACCAATAGTAAGCAACTAGTACAATGGCTAAAGGCTATGACTATTATATCTTAAATGGAAGTATTATTAGGACTTTTTAAGCCCTCTAGAGGAAATTTAAGTAATGTAAATTGCATGGCCCTTTTTCCCCAATAGACTTTAAATATATATATATATATATATATATATATATGAATTTTAATTTAATCTTCGCTTAAGTAGATAAAGTATCAGATGTTGACAAACTGAAATAATATCATGCGTGGCTATAGTTCACTTTCTAAAAATTTTGGTATCAGTGTATTGCGTAGAAAGAAAAGCGTAGATTGAAATTTTACGCTTAGATTGAGAATTGCATAGATTAAAATTTAAAACCAAATTTCAAAAAAAATACACAGTAAAAAAGGTTAATACAATCTAAAAAATCTTTTAAAATAGGATCATTATGCTTTATATTACAAAGCTGCGCAATTTTTAATCATTATAAAATACCGTAAAAACGTGATAATTTTACTAGAATGATGTTCGAAATTAAATTAATTTTGGAACATCATTATATTCGTATTCATTATATTTTAAAAGTTTAAGTTTATTATAATTCCTATTATAAAATTATTGATTTTTTAAAATTAAATAATGCTATTTTATTGGGCGTTTATTTTCATAGTTTATTAATTCATTATGCACGATTTATCAAAATTGTTAAATATTATGATCGAATAATACTCAATTCGAAACATTTTTTTCTTTTGTTGCATATTTACTAATTTTTCATAACTCAATTTTTTAATAAATCAAGTTTTGAGAGCAGTCTCGAGTCAATCAAGTTCCGCTCTTTCTATTATTTTATATTTGCTTTATTTTTATTATTGTTATCAAAAGGTTTATTTTTATTATTTTCTTTCAAAATCTTAATTTGTTTTAATAAATCTAAAAAATTCTGTGAATATATACAAATAGTATCTACCGTTTGAGGATGAAGTTCAAATTAATAAATAAAAAAAAAGATTTTTCAAATATTTTGATTAAAAAATAATTAATTTAAAAATAATAATTCTTTTTAATGTCACAGACATAATAGCATAGACACAGAAGTTAAATTGAGTTTGAGTTCAATTTTGAAAGGATTTTTTTTTAATATCAAGATAATAAATTTTTTTTGTTCTTTGTAGAAATTTTAATTGTCTGAAATATATATATATATATATACTTTTTACTGCATAATTTAAGTAATAATAAAATCTTTTTTATTTAAATCTGGAACTTATTTATTTTTATATATCATACATTTGACGAAAATTGTTTGTTTCAATTTCTAATGTACTTTGTAATCGAATGTTCGATGGAGTAGTTAATGAAATATTTCCCTTTATAATAGAATTTTTATTTATTTCCTGTTGTGGCAGAATTTTGAAATTGTTCAAGCGTTTGTAATTTCTGTGATTACAAAGGGTTTTAATTTTATTGTAGAATTTACATATAAATTGATCTAATAATTTACTTACATTTTAATTTCGTTTGACGGACGCCATCTAGTAGTGAATCTGAGAAAGAAAATTATTTTAAGTTTCCATAATATATAATAATTAATGACTAAAAAAAGTAAGAAACAATAAAAAAATGAAGAAATTATCTTTATTGGTTTATTAATTTGAGTACTTTCTAACACTTTTTTTTTTTTTTTTTTTTTTTTTTAAATTTTATGTTCTGGATGAAAATTGACGGGGAACCAGACACTTTCCAAAATTGTTTCCAGTTGGGCCCTGCACCTCTGAAAAGTCGTATCTACAATTATGTAGTATTATGGAATATTTAAATAACAAGAAATGTGAAGAAAATAATTATTATGATATCAGATTTTTTTTCTTTTCTAAAAGTGAGAGAGAAATCCTTTTAAAACAAACATATGTTCAATGGCTTATCAAAAAATAATGATGGCTTTGATTTAAACCCTAATAGCGCAAAATGCTATGAAATATCTCTATGATATCTTTGCGACGTTGTACAGTATTGTTATTAGCAAGAAACAGTGTAAAAATGAGCAATTTCTCTGTGTTTATTAAGAAACAACAATAATTTTTAAAAAATGAACTGTTACTTAAGTTACATTTTATGAACAGCAGATGGCAGCACTACCGTGACTAAAAGTATAAGCGGGAAAATGAAATTGTTAGAGGAGGTTCTTTTTAAATGGCACATTTTACAAATATCTATCTTGCTAAATGAAACAATATTTATTTGAATAGTTCCATAAAATTCTAATATTTATAGATGCATGTTACTTAAATTTTAGACTGAAATATAAAAACAATAATTTGAAATTTAATTCCATTGTTCTTTAAAGAACAAGAGTTGAATACCTTGGGAATAATTTTTATTAAAAAAAAAATAAATTAAAAAAATAAAATAAAAATCGTTCAATTTTGAAAACATTCAGATCTTTTCGTATTTTTTGAATACACAAATGAAATTTCTACTTAAGGAAATGAAAGAGAATCTTTTGCGTGCAAATAAACATGACGTATATTAACGGGCATAAGCAAAATTAATGTCTGGTATAGATTATATTTTAAATAAATAGTAATTGGATGTCACTTATTGGTTAAATAAAATGATTTAATTATCAGTCTTAAGATAAGCATGTTTTTAAGTTGTATATTAATAAAGTTGTAATATATTTTTGTTGTAATATTCTTTAAAAAATCCCTGTTAAATGTCTTAGAAGACAGCAGTAAAAAAACATGTAGATACCCATAAAAATATCAATAAAGTTGATGAATAATTGTCAGAATAATCAAAAATTCTATCACTTACCGAGAGTAGGGATGCGCAAACAGTAGGATGCCCTTGGAGGAATAAAAAAAATTCTTGTTGGTCGACAAGTTCAAATAGATTTAATTGACAGTAAAGAATATATATTAAGCTTCTATCATTGTAATTAGTGAAATAAGATATCATTTATAAAAATGGAACTACTCGTTTTTTAGAAAATTAATTGGCTATGTTTGTGTATAATTTCTTTAATTTAGTGAAACAGCAAATGATCAGACACGTTGAAGATGATTGTCAATTTGAGATGTATTTTACTTGCTTTAACGGAATTCATTTGTAACGTATGTCAGTCTATCGGTTAGTAAGGACTGTCTTTTCAAGAGCTTGTCTCATTTAGGTGTACCTCCTCCTCTGCTATTTAGTCTTTAATTATGTATTGTTATAAAGCAGCGTTCATATGAGACCTAATAATGAGTGCAATAGAAGGCCACAGCTACCTCAGAAAGGTCAACTATTATGAGCAATTATTACATTACCTCAGGAAGATCACGCTACCCCAATAGGACAATAAAAATAGCTGTCCCAATGAGACAACTATTTTCTTCGCATAATAGTTGGCCTCTTGTGAATGTTGCTTGACAGCAAGGATCGTTCAGCTCTTCCTGTCTTTTCTATCTTTACAAGCAGGCGAGCGGCACAAAATCGCCAAAGATGGCGACGTTTGGCGAGGAGCCTCGCGCCAGTTTGATTGGTTTGGCGAAAGGAATAGTCTAGTAGCCGCTGGATTGCCCGCGTTGTTTTGAGAAGTCTCACGAGTTTCGGGGCACGCACTTCTTCGGCTATATAAGGGACGAGTAGCCGGAATGAGTGAGTTAGTGGAGAGTTTTCTCTCGGAAGAAAAGCGTCTCGCTGGACTAAAGGATTAGTGAGCTGTGCTTACGTTTGCTGTTAACGTTGTATTATTGAGCTCGCTGCGATTTACTGTTGCTGTGCTATACGATAGCTGTTTTGCAGACTGTTTTTATTGTGCGCAAGACTTGCATTTACGCTGTAAGTGACTGTTGACTGCTGGACTGTATTTATCTGAAATTTTTATTTTATCAATTATCCTGTAAATAGCTGTAATTAAATTTGTTTGTGCTGTCCTCAAGTAAAGTCCATTCCATCCGAACCAGCTACGCTAAAAACGTAACACTATAATAGTTCGGTTTACCTGTTTCTTGCTTTCATTCAAGTGTTACTTTGATTCCACTCGGTTTTTGAGTAAAATGTGCAGTTCGTTACGTTATTATTATTGTTCCATTGGGGCCACGTTATTCTTTCTGAGGTAGGTGTGTCCTTCTATTTCACGCAATAAAAGTTAAGTAGCGTATCGGAAATCAAAAATAAAGAAAATAAAGAATTGCAAAGAAAATAAATTTGCTTTGCAACTTGAAAAAACAATTGACATAACTATACTATCAACTAAAAAATATACAGATCTCTCTTTGTTAATATAAGATACATTTGGGAAGACATGTCCGAATATTTTATACTTAAAAAAAACTTGAAAGTAAAGTGTGTGAAATTATTTATAGGTACTTTGAAATAATTTACCTTACCTAAATATTCTGTGTCAATTTTGCATTTTGATGTTACTTTAGCATTAGCTGTTACAAAGAATTAAACGAATTAACGGTTTAAGAACATAATCCGAGTTCATTTTTTCTACGTTTGTATCTATACATGTGACAATAAAAAAATAATTCGGCACTTAAGTGGTTAGTAAAAAAACTGCTCTCCATATAGTATATAATCAATGCATGATATAAGGGAAGTTTTTGTTGCAAAAGACATTGATGTAGAATTGCACAAAATACTATAAAATGCTATTGTAATTAATTATATTAACCTCCTGTTAAATTTTGTGTAATTCTTCATCAGTTACAGGATATTGTTTTTGTAATTACTTACATTAAAAGAAACAATGTAAATAGTGTTTCTTTTCAGCACTCTATAATGAGTTTTGTATGGGAGAAATTTTTAGTACATAACAAAGTCAAATTATTCACATACTACAAAACACTGCGATATATTTTGGATTATGTGTATGAGATATTTTTAGTACATAAAAAAGTCAGCTGATTCTCACGTTGTAAAATATTTCAATATATTTTCAGAGTCCCACACATTAAAACTTTGTACTTCATAGAATATTAAAGTACCAAATAATCGTTTTGAGTTATACACATGCAAAAGTACATGCAGTTCTTTTACACATATAAGGTATGCATGCATTTTACATGCATTTCACAAGTTTATCATGTTTGAAACACTTTCTGTTATCAACTTTTTGAGGATTAATTCCCAACTATTTTTATCGATTCCAGAATCAGTATCTGGAATCGATAAAATGGAATGGAATCGATCCAGAAAAATTTTGAGGATTAATAATTCAAGAATCCACAGACGAACCTAAACCTAAAAGGCCCTAAAGTAATACAAATCAATTACGAAATCAAGATTTTTTCTCTTCTAACTTGAAAATTAGATTATTTTTGGTGATTTTGATTTTATATCTATAAATGCACTTTTTAGAAACAAATCTTGACAAATAGAAATAACAAAATATTTTATTACGGATTTCTTCAAGAGAAATTATTTTGGTATCTCGAGTATAAAAAAATGAATTTTTTTTAAATTTAATTACTGTTTTAAAGGAAATATTAAATCAAGTAATATAAAAAAATTAAAGTCAATTCATACTTAGGTCAACATAGAAAATTTTTATTATAATAACTTTTTATTAAATAATTACAATTAATATAAATAATTTATTAAAAAATTATTGATTTTTCGCAAAAATTGAACTCGCATTCTTCACTTTCACGTGAAAAATACCGAAATCCTTGCATTTTATCGATTGAGCTACTGCCTGTTGATATCGATTTTCATTACAAACTACTAAAATTCTATTTAAAGTAATAAAAATTTATTAAATTTAATTAAGGAATTAATCTTTGAAAAAATATTAAAATCAAGTGCCATTCACTACAAGTTTAAAAAATGTATTTCAACTTTAGGGGCTGAATAAAACGCATTTAATTAACGATTGAAAATTTGAACAAGATATACATGTTGTTGTTGCGTCAAATGGCACTTGTCATGGACAAGCCCGCTGCTGACCCAGCAGCAGATTTAAGCCGAATGAAGCGTCTCTTGTATTTGAGTAGCGCCAACTAGGGCCAAGAGTACGACTTTGCTACACACTCACCACATTCGCTTGCACAACCCCTTTTTACAGGGGGGCACATTCACACAGAAGAACAACCATACCCGAACCGGGACTCGAACCCGGGACTTCCAGAACACGAGGAAGACGCGCTACCTCTGTGCCAGCAAGCCGGCAGATATACATATATAGGGAGATTGTGAACTAATAGTAGGAATTGAAAAAGACAAAACTTCTTAGCATGATCTAAATTCTATTTAATTATTTTAAGTTACGATGCATGTTGTTCTCAAATTTAAATAATATTAGAAAAACTTCAGCTCATAGCTGTTGTTGGTTAAATTTTTCTAAAAATTGCCCACAAAAAAACTTGAGAACTCATGATTTCTGAGCAATTACCTGCCTCGCATATTTTACAACCTAGCCTTGCAGGGGACGTGATTTTTTAATTGAAAAATAATTGATAAAGCCAAAATTCTTTTCTCGAACATGCTTCAAACCCTGTATAGTAAAGACTTCAATTGCATGTAACATTATAACTTTCAAATACACCTGAGTTAATAAAAACTATACAGCACCAAATCTAGATCAATTTCTTTTATAGCATTTGAACCAAAAAGCCGAGTAAATTTGTTTATTTCGATCCAACCATCAGTGACGTAGATGAGGTGAGGAAGGGGAGACAAAATTCTAGCAGATACATTGAATGCGTGGCTTTGAAATGACAAGAAGACAAAATATATTCTTGTTTATTCCATTTTAGGCTGCAATTATAGGAAAGGGTGGAAGAAGAATAAACCATTCGTCACTACGACACTAATCAACAGATGGTATTTGGAATGTTCCAATCAAATTTTAATGCAAGTGGCAAAATATATGTAATTGAAAATGAAACTTCCAACCACATGCAAGCTTATATCCATAGCTTTCGTGTTCTTTTCGTAATGTATTTTAACGGAAGTAATATATTTTTTAGAAAAAAAAATCTTTTTTCTGTGATTAAATAAGAAAATATCCCCTTTCAGGAAAATCATACTGTTATTCGATTTAATAATTCTCAAAAAATACAATTCAAAAATCTTCTTTTAGTCAGATTCTTAAAATTAGTCAACATATCTTGTCTTTGGTCTTTTGAGAAGTAGAAACTGACCATATCCAATTATTATGGCGTCTGTAATGAATTATTGCATATTTAAGATGTGCTTGATACGTATTTATTGAATGCTAATGCATGTTATATATTTTTTTATTGGATATAGATGCTTTCATTCTTGCTTAGCTCTCTAATGTTTTTTATAGTATTATTATACATAATTTTATAATTACTAGAAAAATTAAGCAACGGAGAAAATATAATATATCGCTTCCATCACCTTAAGAATTTTGTCCAGTTTACAAAATGCTTGAAAGATAAAAATATTTGCATAAAATTAATGCATAAAAGATAATACAAAGCTGTGTTTTGGTGTCATGAAAATGTTTTTTTAACTAAGCATAGTTTTAAATCCAGTTATCATTAATTCATTCGTTTTGTTCTGATTTTAAGGACTCGTATTCCTAAAACAGAAGTCACTGGTTATTCATTCAATTCCTACTATTAGTTCACACTCTCCCTGTATATATCTTGTTCAAATTTTCAATCATAAATAAAATCCTTTTTATTCATCTACTCAAGTTCCAATATATTTTTTAAAAACTTGTAATGGATGACACTTGATATTAATACAGTTTTTTTTTTTTTTTTTTCAAATATTAATTCATTAAAAAAAGAATTAAGGAAGTTTATAATAATTTATACGTGAACAGTTCAGTTTCAAACCAACAGATGGCGCCACAAAAATTGCTCATTTTTTTTAATTCGTATTATTATCTCACACTCTCCCTATATATATATTCAATCGTTAATAAAATAATCGTAATTTTTTAATACTTTAAATAGAATTTTACCAGTTTGTAATGAAAATTGAAATCAATAGGCAGTAGCTCCATAGGTAAAATGCAAAGATATCAATATTTATTTTCATTTGAAAGTGAAGAATGCGAGATCAATTCTTGCGAAAATGAATATTTTTTGATAAATTATTTATATTGTAATTATTTAATAAAAGGTAACCAAATAAAAATTTTCTCTGTTGACCTAAGTAGGAATTTAATTTTGAAAAATTATACTACTTGTTCAATTAAAGCATTAATGCTTGTTCTATTAATGCATTAATGCTTGTTATTAATGCCTTATCATCTTGTAATTTCAATCCCATATGATTATTTAAACTATGAAATTGAAAAATTGAATATTTTACAACTTAGAAATACATTATTATTGTGATAATTATCTCATTCAAGTAGAAATATATTACTCAAAAAGGAAAAAAAAAGTTTAAGAATTCAATTTTTTTTCTTTAATTTATACTTGAAAATCCCTGGAAAGACCGCAAAAAAAAAAAAAATTACGAATCAAAACACTCGTAGTTTCCCTCTCCTCCGACTTCAGGGCAGCGGTGTCCCAATGGTTAGGTTTGGGCTTCGGAGCCAGTAGGTTCCAGATTCGAGAACTGATTCCACAAAAGAACCCTTGTGTATTAAGGTCTGGTGCACGTTAAATCCGTCAAGGTTAAATATCCTCCCGCTATGTGGTGTAGAATTTTGGATAGGGGTTCCAGCATAGGTGTCGTCCTCGTCATCTGACCGAAGTTCAAAATTACGAGGTCCGCCGGAACACCTTTAGTGTTGATTTAAATAAGGGAAGTTAATATAACTGAACTGACCTCCATCGACTTCGTGTAAGGAAGCATTATGGTCCATCTCGTGCTTCTAATTGTGATGAAACAATAGTAAATATATATTTTGGACAACGTTTCCACCAATTACATCCAAAATTTGGCACATATCTACAATATTAGCCATAAAATTCCATACCAGATTTTTTAAATCTAAACCAATAAATGTTCGTACCTTTTAGATATTTGGTTCAAAATTAAATAAACTTCTACAATTATGGTGATAAATCTGTATGCCAAATTTCACTCATATATCTATGTGTTTTTGAGTTATTGTACTTACATTCATATAGATAGACAGTCAAACGTCACTTAACGAGGTTTTAGATTATATTTTCACAGAACAATTTTTCCACAAGTTTGGTTTTTAAACTACATACCAAATTTTTTGTCGCTAGCTTGGTGCATTTCTGAACATTGTGTACATATATAAACAAACTGAATTCTAAAATTTCGTTTTTCAGATTCAAGGAGATACCTCAGAATTTCGAGATTGAATGCTTTGAGGATTACAATATTTTCTTTCAATGATTCTTATAAGGGAGAAGGTAAGGGATAAAAAAAGAGACAAAAATAATCTTGTCAAGAGATGACAACACTCTTCGGCGGGTTCTTGTATCTATTTTCACAGAACAATTTTTCCACAAATTTGGTTTTTTAAATACCTACCAACTTTTTGACCCCAGCTTAGTGCATTTCTGAATTATTGTACGGAAAGATAAATAAAATGAAATCTAAAATTTCGTTTTTCAGATTCAAGGAGTACTGGAATGCGGAGATACCTCAGAATTTCCGAGATAGAATGCTTTGAGGATTATATTTTCTTTGCACAATCAGTATAGGGGAGAGGGAGGAAAAATAAGAAAAAAGGAAGTAACAATAGTCTTGTCAAGAGACGACAACGTCGCTTCCAGGGGGTTTTGTTTCTATTTTCACAGAATAATATTTCCACAAATTTGGTTTTTAAACAACATACCAAATTTTTTGTCCCTATCTTAGTACATTTCTGCATTATAGAGTGCATAGATAAACAAACTGAATTCTAAAATTGCATTTTTCAGATTCAAGAACTGAAACAAGGAGACACCTCAGAATTTCCGTGATCGAATGCTTTGAGGGTTACAATATTTCCTTTGCATAATTCGTGTACGGGAGAGGGATAAAAAAAAGGAGACAAAAATAATATTTTCAAAAGAAATCAAGAATCTTGGTGATGACTGATGATAATATTGTACATTAGAGCTTCTCGGATTTTTTTAATTTCTTTCATTCTTAAGGTTAAAAACATTTTAAAAATTTCATCGTGATGAATATTTTCTTACCAAGTGTTTTTAAGAACACTATAACAAAGAATCGTTTATATATTTAAATGGGAAAGACATTTTATTTTATGCATAGTGTTAATAACTTCATAGCTCGATGGATTTAAAGTAAAATCCTTAAAAAACACATATTAGTCCAAGAGCTTTGCTTCTCTAAAAAATCAAATCTTATTAATATATTTTTTGCAAAGTATCCCACATCTTTAAAAAAAATTTAATTACTCCTGAAGAAAATCCAGTTGGAAGAATTATAAGAGAAAGGAATGCACAAAAGTTATTTCAGTATTTTTCCGATTCTGCCTCTAGAAATAGATATTAAATCAAGTAATTTTCTTAATTACTTTCAGTAATTAGTAATTAACAAAAAAAATGAAAAATTTATCTTTGATCTGTCTCCAGAATCATTAAAACTTTCCTTTACAAATATTTATTCCAATTCAAATAATTATTTTATTATATTCTTCATGCCAAAAACTTTAAAATATTACTTCGTCTATCTTGCTTCTTACTGCTATCGCTTCCCTAGAGCTTCCCATTTTTAATTCCAATTAATTATACAGCCATTAAGACGAACGAAAAAAACGCTTTAATTGAAATTCTAAATTTTTTCATGCTCAGCTGGTGAAAGGGTGGGGGTCTTCTTTTTTCTTCCATTTCAAGGCCTAGCAATCTTCATAAAAATTAACTGCAAACTTAAAGTTAAAATGGAGAGGGGGAGGTTAAATATTAATTACAGATTAACTAAAAAGAACATTTTGTTTTAAAAAAATAATTAAATCTTTTGACTCACGTTTATTTTCAAAATTATTTTTTTTCTCTTAAAAATCTCAAAAAATGGGAAACAAGAAAGAAATCAAAGAGTTTCCACAGCCACAATATTCTTTTTAAGAGCATCTGTTAAATGCTGAATTCGATTAAATGCAATTAACTGTAATTTTTTCTTCATTTCAATTACTGTTTAATGCATTCAATTAAAATAGATCAAAGTAATTATTTTAACGTTTCCTAGCTCTGCTATTCAATTCCTATTATTAGCTCATACTCTCCCTGTGTGTGTGTGTGTGTGTGTGTGTGTGTGTGTGTGTGTGTGTGTGT
>JAOUZG010050968.1:19104717-19116493 GCA_026289955.1 Argiope argentata
ATATATATATATATATATATATATATATATATATATATATATATATAATGTAGAAGTTAGAATATTCATTCTTGGAAATTTAAAATATCAAAAGAAGCTGATTTTCTTTATGTTAAAATTTTGATTGTTTAGAATACGAATGCAGTTTTAATGAAAGTTGACCACTTTTTATAGTGTTTCGCGCATATATTTGTAGCCCAAGAGAGAACGCCTTTCATTCCTGAGCAAAGTTAAGAGTTTTTAGCCAGAAGGAATATCATAAAAAAGAAGAATTAATCTCGAAAATAAATGAATGAATAAAACTTTTGGAAGTACAAGTCCTAATCAGTGTATTAAAAAAGTAGAAATAAAAAAAGAAAACGAATATTTGATCAAAAATCTGGAGAGAAAAACAAACATCGTAAAAGTGTGAGGAGCAGAAAATAACAAAAGAAAATATAAATCTGTGAAGAATATGATAAGAAAAAAATTTCTAAATATTCATCATATAAAAACTAGAAAATATGACAAACATGAATATATTTCCATTTCAAATAAAATATTTTTTCTGCTACTCATTTGCGATTTTTAACTTCCGGAATTATAATAAGAAATATTATTCCTTTTTACTATTTTGATAAAAAGCATTTTTAAATATTTTTCTATATTTATGATTACAATTTAAAGCATTATTCCAAATCCTTAAATACATTTTACCGTATTTTCATTAATACTTGATATTATCTAATTTTTATTAACAGTTATTTTGTTTGAGTAATAAAGATGTATTGGTCGAATTATAGACCATATTAATTCAATTTTTTTATTTATAATCATTTAGATTTAAATTTAGCTCTCCCTTTCCTCACATAATGTGTTCTTTTTTTTGGGGGGGGGATAAGAAAAATATAATATTGTAGTTTTAAAAAGAGAGAGAGGGTGTTGTTTTTGGTATTGCCCTAGTACCATTTTACATGGTTTCCCCTCTTGTTAGATCTAAGCCTGTCAAATTTGGGTACTTACGTATTAGATCGTCGATCTTTATCGCAAATTTGAAGGCTTCACCCATGAGTTGCTAAACCACCATTATTTAAAAAATTATTCAAACCTTAACTGACATCCGCAATTTTGTTGGTTCCGTTGGCGTCGGCGGTTTATCGCCAAATTTAAATCCTTCGCCAATGATTTACTAAACAGTTGACGACCGTTGGCGTCGACGGTCTAATACGTAAGTACCAATTTGGCATAAGTATTTCGGATTCCATGATTATCAGTACTTTAGACTTTAATCTCTAAAAATGTACTAGATTATAACAAATGATTTAACATGCGACTCCTAACAAATGATAAATAACAACTCGTGATAACACATGTTAAATAAAAACTCACCATCGTGTGATAACAATTCGTAAAGTTTAGTTTTCTTACTCATATAAAACAATGTGTGAACCCCTTAAAAGCATGGGCAACGTCTAGTCGTTATTGGATTTCCATCCAAGTACGTTCCAGAAATTTCAAGCTGACATATTCACATGAGTTGAGAATGCTTGCCTTCAAGTACTGTAAGTTAATAACCTTTGGTTTGTATACTAAGCCCGAGTAGTTTGTGGACTTTGTCTGCGTAAATCTGAACAAATGTTGAACTTTCTCCCTTGGCTTCCATACTTATAGTCGAATCTACGTCATTTAGGAAACAAAATAATTCTATGGGCTATCCTGTCGCATCTTGCGAATCTATTATGGTTTTGTTTTCAAGTTTAAAGTTGTAACGATAATTCATGAGCATTCGATACTTTAAATGGCAAAAGTGTGAATATCGGAGCATTTTTTAAAATTTTAATTAAAAATTAAAAGGGTTTTTTTTTCTCGAAAACTTCTGCAATAACACAAAATGCTATTTCCCAAAATTGACTTTTAAAACCATTTTAAAATTTAAATAATTGTCTTCTTAGTAATACAAATACAATTGTCAAGCTAATTTTTCCTGAATTTAGATAAGATTTTTCATTTTTATAAAAATTTTCAACCATGGATTTCATTGTCGAAACCGCTTTTGCTTTTTCATCAAATATTTAATTTTGTTTATCTATGAATTTGGAATATAGATAATTTGAACAATTACATTTTTATAGCTGAATAATTCTATGGAATTTACTTTACTAAGATTGCTCATTTATAACGAGAAGAACATGTGTACGGCTATAAAAATATCACGATTTTGATGTTTCTCGCAATTTGAGGCTTAAGGATATTTTCTTAAGGAAATCATAAGTATTAAATTCTGAATAGAAGATTTAATGGCAAGTAAAGACTACCAATTTCTCGTTGAACCAGTTGAAGGCTAATTTTATAATTAAAAAAAAGAAATTGTATGTACAGCTTTCTTTGCATTTGCTGAATGCTGTACAATATTTCTTCATCAAGATTTTTGTCTGATTTTAGGAAATCAAAATCCTACTCATCAAAGAAAAAGACAGTTTCAACAATGAAAATAATCAAACCAAAATAAAAATTCTATGAAAAAAGTCACTAACTTGCCTAATTCAACAAAGACTAACAAATTTACAAATGAATACTAAAAGAATGCTTTCCCTTTCTGCTCTCATTCTATTGAACCATAAAAAAAATTTGCGGTTTTTATTTGTTGCGGTTTTGCTTTTATTTTTAGTTGCTTGCTTAATGCATAATAGAAATTCCTTCGAAAAGATTTTTCAATGCCAATTTTCATGTTTTATTGTTCGTTCTCATTCTTTTGAAGTACATCGCACCGTGACTTTCCCAAAACCAATTCCGTTGCGTCGGAAATTTATAATGTCGACGAAATCTCTCCAATGGACGATTTCTCATACTTCAGTTTTTCTTTTATATTTCCCTAACTGATAAATTATCCTTTTTTTAAAAAACTTAAAAAGTGTATTTCAAGTTGGCTATGCTTTTTCGGAGTCTCTGAGTTGGTAATTTGCCTGAATATTCTTTACATTTCATGAATAGGTCTTAAAAATATTTTTTTAAAATTGTCATGCTAAGTTATAACAAAATCGAGTAACAATTTCTGCTTATTTGGGCCATAACATGAACATGAACAATACACTGAAATTTTTTTTAAAAAAGATAATGCTGTGAGCGACGATTTTTTATCATATTTATTACGTTTTAATCAATGCGTAAAGCATGTCTTCATTTGATAAAATATACATTAATTGATTTGAGTTTAAAAAAGTACTTTCTTTCTTCCTCAAATCGAGGTGTAACGCTTTTTTTTTTTTTGTAGTTCTTTATTTCACCGATAAAAATAAGGATTTTTTTTTTTTTTTTTTTTTTGCGTATCGCTAAAATTTTAAGTACTTGAAAAATTTAGTATTTAAATATCAATAATTTACCTATTAAAAATTTATTGGTTTCGCTTTTAGCTCATTAGATACATTTTTGCGACGTAACGGGACAACGTGATTAAATTTGTTTTATTTGACACTACACAAGTGTGTTGTTGTTACTTATGGTACTTGCCATGGACAAGCACCACTGATCCATCAGCAGATTTTAAGCCGAAGATAAGTGTCTCTTGTTTCAAGTAGCGCCAACTAGCACCAAGAGTATGACTAGCTACATATTCATCACAGTCGCTAGCACGGACCCTTTCTACAGAGCGGCACATTCACACATTTCACAATGCCCGAACCGGGACTCCCAGAACACGAGGAAGACGAGCTACCTCTGTGCCAGAAAACCGGCCTACTCCAGTGTTCCTTTCAGATATTTCTCTCAACCTTGAACCGTGGTCAAATGAAGACGATGACACTTGGCCTTGCAATTCATATTCATACTAGTTTTCCCACCATGGCAGGTTTAACACATTCTCTGGGGTTTGAATCCCCTATCTAATTAGATGACTCTTCCTTTGTTGGCTGGCTCATCTAATTAGATAATAGATTTAAATTAATTATCTATTAAGTATGATTTTATTGAACATGTGTGGATCACTGACGAGTCACGCAGCAATGTGTTAATGTTCATCACATTCAAACACACCGTAATCTTTATTGTTATATCACATAGATAATAGTTTCCTTTTTTTTTTTCCAATTTGAACCTTTCTCTATTATGAAACTATTTTCGAAATGTCATCCTTGTCTTAAAATATTTTTGGCTTTACTAAGTAAACGTTTACATTAAAAAAAAGACACTGACACTCAAAGAATAATTTAATTAGAAACTTAAATAATTTAATTAATTAGTGAATTTTATAGGGAAGTCTTAAAAAGATTTCTAAATTATTTTTTTATGAAATTTTATCAAAAAATCGAATTACATTACTCTAAATTTTCTGCATTGCAAAATTTTTAACCGTGAGCTCCATTATTGGGGATGACAGTTTTAAAATTCATGAAATAAAGAAATGTATCAGAACTTCTTAAAATATCATTTCCTCCCCCAAAAAATAGGTTGAGAAAATGCTAATATGGAATTCTTTTGATTCCTTTCATATTGGTAAACAATAATAATTAAGAAAATTATTTTGATTTAAAGTATACTCTGAGCATGATATATATATGAGTCAAAGTCAGTTTTTGGAAAATTTTAACTCACAGAACTGTTTTAAAATTACCCAGTTCACCAAATACAGCTATATTTAATTCTATTTTATGACTATTAATGGTATTGATAATTGATAGTTCATATCTTCTTTACGTATCTACATATATGCACATCTGAGATTTTAAGAATAATTTTTATCACTATGTGGGACCAAAAGGCTTTAAATTTGCTGAGAAGCAGTTACAAGAGGAAAAAATAAAAGATCTTTAGACAGATCATATTACAAAAGTATTTAATTGTTTATATTTTTTATTATCTACCCATTATACGATTAAACTGCATTTCTTTTCAATATATTAAATCAAAAAAGAAGTAAACCAAAGAGCTTTTTGAGTTGCGATATATTCCCTCGTTTGATGAATCAGTTTTTATGAATAGCAACAACTTGCCGCTCTGTTTAAGGTGTGCGAAGTAGCGATGATTCCACAAAAGGTCAACCCACCGAGAAATCGTCTGCGGTTATACTCCGTGAAGAAGCATCCGATAACAACAAAAGGCGAAGAGACCCTTCCCACCAGAGCAGGTGAGATTGAGCTGCATTCATTCATTCAATGGAGCGTCGACTGTCGGAAAAACTCCCGCTCAAACGGCAGAAATATGCTCAATGGGGAAATTTTTCTTTTTACGTCACAGTTGAACGATTTTGTGAATTAATAAGTCGAATTATTGAGTGAGAACAATCCACATATGGTTAATTTAAAATTACGGCTTTCAATTCAGTCACTAATTGTGAATGAAGTTGAAATTTTCAGCAATTATATTGTTAGCGCTAGTTTATATCGGTCTTTTTTTGTTTTCATTTCTTATCTGTTATCAGTATTGGAATATTAAGAATCAATGGCATTTGGATATAGCATTTTTTCCCTTTCCCCGCTTGTTTTATTTAGCTTTAAACAGTAAAATAAAAGCATTAAGATTATTTTTCTACACTGACCTTTTTTCTGCAAGAGTGACGCTCAGATCACCTATATTTCTTGTATTCTTCCAGCTAATATTTGTTTATAGTCTCCAAATTTTCAATATATATATATCAACTCGTGTAGACATCCTCTGAGCGTACTCTCTTCAGACAAGGAATCCATCAACCATTGGCTCTAACCTGGAGTTTCTATTATTTGCGATTGCGCAAAAGTAAACAGCCTCACGGAGAGGATATCTTTCACCACACGTTAAAATTCTAAATGAACTGTGTGGTTAAAAGAAACTATCAGAAGCGAAATTGTCATCATAGGTTAATTAAATGTCCTGAACTTAATGGAACTAATTACTTTATTTGGGCATTGGAAATACAGCCAGCGCTGAGTTTGAAAAGACTGAACTCTGTGATATCCGAGGGGAAACCAGATAATCTAAGTGAAAAAGATGCAGCAGAATGGAAACAGAAAATTTTTGACGACGTTGCTTATATTATTATTGTCAGACGAATATGTTCGCAGAAGAAGAAAATGAAAATGCCAAAATTCTTTGGAATAAAATAAGATCAACATTAACGGGTCAAGCAGAAGTTCGAAAAATAGGTGCCAGCAATAAAATGAAAAATTTTCAAATGAAAATAAAGAATCGGCAAACGATTATGTTGCCAGAGCCAGAGGAATGCCTATGAAGTGCCATTCTTTAGGCCTGTATATCATACCTAAGGAGCTTGTTTATAATACAGTGCGCTGATTGAAAGGAAAATTCTCTTAAGTATGAGAAATTCTCAAAACCCACAAGTAAGATAGCCAAAAAAACTCATCCTAATGTTGTGGTAAATCAAAGATATGCAATTCTTGAGTTGATTCATGCTGATCTGTATGGTCCTATTCAACCTGAATCATTTGATGGCACAAAATATTTCATAATATTGGTGGATGATTTTTCTGCAATGTATTTTACTTGTTTCGTAAAAAAATAAAGATGAAGAGTTTAATATAATGTTGCAGTTTAAAGCCAAATATGAAATTCTAAATGATAAAAGAATTAAAAGATGTAGAATAAATAGACAATGGCTAAGAATTTGTTCATGAAGAACTTGATACGTATCTAGTTAATTCAGGAATATTTCACGGATAAAACTATTCCATATAATAGTGAAAATAACGGTAAAGCTGAAAGAGCGAACTGCGTTCTTTTAGAAAGGGCAAGATCTTCATTATATGAAAGTGAGCTTCCATTAAAATTTTGGACCGAAGCCATTAATTTTAACACCCAAGTGTCTAATGTAACCCCACGTAAAGGAACAGAAAAAATACCTTTTGACATTTGTACAGGTAGAAAACCGAAATTAAAGTATCTTTAAAAATTCGGCTGTGTGGTTTATTTCACTTTCCAGAAGTATTGAGAAATAAATTTCAAGTTCCAGGAAGACGTAGTATAATGCTAGGATACACTAGAGAAAGAAAGGGTTATCAAATTTATAACAGTAAAAGCCGAAAAATAATAGAAGAGAGATCCGTTAAATGCAACGAATTTTTAAAAGGTAGTACTTATTTGGAGAAAACGAAAGCAGAAACTTGGGAATGTAATTCACTGCTAGAAACTTCTCCAGCGGTATGGGAGATGGATCAAAAAACAAAAAGGGAAATATTTAGTTTAGAAATTCCTGCCGAATCGGCAGAGTATGAGGAAAGGGATTCATCAATTCTATACCATAGCGGAACTTCGTGTCACACAGACGCCGCTATAAGGGATGAAAACGAAACACCAGATGTTGAGTCAAGTAGTGATAATATCGAAAATCAGATCCCAATCAGACATACGAAAAGGCACAAATCTAAACAATGTCAGCTAATGCATCTCATAAAATTTCGGATACATACTTAAAGGTAAAAAATAGTGCAAAAAATAATTTTAAAAAATTGGAAGAACTAGGATATAGCAATGAAAAATGCACTGGATTCGTTAAATAAAACGAAGTTTGGGAAATAGTAAACAAGCCTGAAAAAACAAAGTAAAGCAAATGGGTATATTCCTTAAAACAAGACTACTTTGGTGAAACAAAATATAAAGAAAAACTTGTAGCAGCAGATTTTAATCAAATGAAAAATAAACACTATTCCGAGTCTAATTCAACGGTTGTAAGCATCGAATCTTTCAGAATGTTAATGGCACTTGCATCTAAATTGAATTTGTATTTTAAGTTGTAAGTTAAGTTCTTTGATGCTAAAACTGCATATTTATATATTGAAATTGATGAAACTTTTTATATGTTACCTCCACCTGGTCATGAAAAATTAATTTCAAATGAAAAAAATTGTAAGTTGCGGAAGTGTATTTATGGCTTATCACAGTCTGGTAAAAACTGGTGTATGACTTAAAAGGTAAATTAGAAAGATTTGAGTTGATGCAACTGGCTTCTAACAAATGAGAGTTCATTAAAACTGTTGGTAAAAAAAATTATATTATGTATGAATGTCGATGATTTAGCTATTTTTATCTAATAATGGTGATATGTATCAAGAGATTGTAAATAGCATCATAAGTATATTTGAAGTGTTTGAGAACAAAATCGGTAAGTTTTTAGATATAGAAATTGTCAAAAATGATAATGGTATTAGTTTGTTAGTCAGAATATATTGAATCATTATTGGTTAAAAATAATCTAGAAAAACTCTAATTGTAAAAGGAGAAGATACGAGTTTCCCTTCCACAAACGAATTGATTGACAACATGATGTATCAAGAATTAATTGATGAACTTTTATATTTAGCTAATAGAATGCGACCTAATTTATCATTTGTAACACCATATTTATCACAATTTAATCATAAAGCAGAAAAAGGCACTATAATTTGGGTAAAATAATACTAAATATTTAATGGGTTCAAAAGATAAATTGTTTTATGACAGTAAATTTGGTTTTCTTAATGCTAATTCTGATGCTAGTTGGGGAATGTAGAAAATGGGAAATCATTCTCTGGTGGTGTAATTTTAATAGGTAATTCATTAATTTCATGGAACTTGATCTTGAAAGGAGTAGAGTTATAGGATTTATAGCATCAGTAGCTGTTATCCCCAAATTTCATGGAAATGTCATAAACAAAAAAGTGTAAGTCTCTCAACATGTGAAGCTGAGTTATTTGCTATTTCTGAAATATGTCAAGACATTATTTCTACCGAAAATTTATTAATTCAGTTAAATTGTAAACTATAAATGATTCTGTAACCTTAAACTCAGATAATCAAGCAGAAATTCAGTGGATTAAGTACACCAGGTCTTCAAATAAATTAAGATTAAACTTAAGAAATGATTACGTTTTTATTTTGTGAAAGATTTGTTGGAAGATAGTGTAATTAAATGAGAATAAGCTCAAATAGAATGTTTGAGTACAGATTTTCTTACAAAAGCTGTAAGTGAAGAACAGCTAAAATATTATGTGAGAAATATATCGTCAATTTCTTACTTTTTGTATGCATGTTTAAGTTTTGTATTGTGCATACTTTTTTGTGTGTATTATTATAAATGCTCTAAAAACATCACTCGCAGGAAAGGTGAGTCGGGATAAAGCGAGCGAACTATTTTTCTTGCATAGGAATATCTGTGATTACGCTTCCCGCTTCGTTCCCGCCCATTTCTCCTGTGAACGGTTTAACATGATTTTGTGTGCGCAACTGTCAATATTTGTGTTTTTTTTCTAATCTATGCTTAATAAATGTGCTATCTCCGAGAATCCAGATGATATTTATTGAAATTAACATTTTTTAATATGAGTACTGAAAACAGTGTCGCTGAGCATTTAAACCTTATGAGCACTAAAGAATATCTTTCTTAATTTATGTAATATCTCAAGAATTTTTTAAACAAGAATTTTTTCATGAACAGATCGATTAATTACCAATGTTTAATATCAAATGTATCAAAAACTGAGAAAATAAACAGAATCGTTCGAAGTAATCTGTCGAAAACATATCAAGCCTAACCTCGTTAACGTGAAAAAAAAACCTGCTTAAAAACGATGTACTGTCTGTCCATACGGAGATCTCTGACCGACAGTCGTCTATGTTTACGGCGGGCGTCATAGAAACAGGTGTCGATAGGGAGGATCTATTTTGGATGGGTGGAATCGGGAGGAAGTCTGGCGAGTTATTTTTTATCTTGGCGAAAAAATGAAGCAATAAAAAAACTATTGCTCATTCGTCTTCTCGCTTTACCGCAGTTGCTCGCATCTTTATATTTGCTTAGCTTACTTTTTTTATATTTTATTAATATTTTCTTTGGTTAATATTAACTGTATTTCATTATTTAATAATTTTAGTCTCTTGAATTTTGAGATCCTTTAAAATGCCTTTTTGATTTAAGAATGGAGAGACTTTAAAATCACAAGCACATAAAATTGTGCATAATGTTATAGAATTTTGCTTGTAACTTGCTGAAAATTCGTATTGGGAAAAGGATGGGGTTTTAGAAGAACTAGTAGATGAACTAGTAATTCAGATTGGAAGTACTGAATCGGATTCCGATTCAGAAGAAACGGAATCTTGTGACAGTGATTTAGAATTCTTTTAATTCAAAGTACACTACTGACGCACGATCTCTGCTAGTTTTTCACTCTTTTAATAATAATTAATGTGTTTTATAAATAAAAAGTGAATTTTAAAATTGCTTTTTTTGTTTCATTTCAATTAGTTTAATCATAAGTTATAAAATATATAGAATTTTATTTTGTTTATTTCCTGAAGCTACGAAATTTGATTCCTTTTTGTTATTTTCTATTTTTTCATTAATATGCTCTTGTTTTCTGTTATTCAATATGTCGATAATCAAAAGTTTCAGCTTAACATACTTTTGATTATCCTTATTTTTTTAAGTTTCGTTAAAAAAAATCTTTGAAAATTTTATTTATCTTATTTGATAAAATGTAATTGTTAATTTTGAGTTTCGAAAAGTAGTATATATATCAAAAATAAATAAATATATTTATTTATTTAAAAAACTTTTTGGAGAGGTTTTAAGCATATTTAACAATGGATATTTTACTTTGTAACAGAATAAAAGCAACCTTTTATAAAAATTATGAAATAATTATGATTATTATGTTATTATTTTTATGTTGAATTAGACAGATTACTTCGCGTTTGCTGCGGATAATTTGATCTTAAGAAGTTACATAAATTTAAAACAAATAAAATGAAAATTAATTTTTTGTCATGCTGGCTGCTACAATTTTTTTCTTGTGCAGTCGTTTGACATATAAATAATTATTCAGTTTCCTATTTGATTTACTCTGTTCTTTCTGTACTAATCAGATAGGAATTTCTGTATTATTCTGACAGGAATAATATATTTTTTCAAAATTCCAAGTACGCAAATGATTTTCAGCCCAGTGAATTATTTTTCGAATTTGCTTTCAAAAATTAAAGGCAATATATCAACACCGCCAATTAGGCGCTAAACGCGCCAACGTTAGAAACTTGAATGAATTTCTACCTCTGCGAAATGGACTCTTCCTGCAGTAACCTGTTTCTATAACGACCGCCGTAAACATAGACGACTGTCGGCCAGTGATCTCCTTATGGGCATACAGTACTTAAATCTTATAAGCATATAAAAAAATATAAATAACAAACACAAATACTGTTTAATTACAAATCTCACTACTAACCAAAAACAATTTATTTACAGTGTGTATCTGAAGTAAAACAAAACAGCAAATCAATAATTCAATTATGTCATTATCGGTTTGAATATAGTTGTCAACACAATGCACCTGCATAAAAGTTCAATGTCAATTATGATCAGGCAAATGCGTGAATTTTCTGCGCCATTTGGAATAACGCTAGGCACATTAGAAATTTTTTTAATTTCCTATATTCTGTTTTATTTTAATTCAAAAGTACTTCAGAATGAATCCGAAAAGTCGATTAATTAACAATGTTTGATTTTAAATGCATCAAACATTAACAGAATCGTTTGAAATAATCGCCGAAAACAAGTTAAACTAACCTTGTTAGCTGGGGAGGGGGAGTTGAAACCCTACTTATTTACCGATGGAGAAATGAAAAGATTTTTTGGCGGAAAAGTTAGATTTTAATTAATAATTAAAATTCTACATTTGGTAGTGAACCGAATTGTAAATCTAAACCATTCTCGAATCCACTCAAACACGCACAAAATTTCACCAAAATCAATCCAGCCGTTTAGGAGGTGTCCAATCACATACACACGAACATAAGTATGTGTGTGTGTGTGTGTGTGTGTGTGTGTGTGTGTGTGTGTGTGTGT
>JAOUZG010050968.1:19121513-19144854 GCA_026289955.1 Argiope argentata
AAAAGTAATATTATATATATATATATATATATATAATATTACTTTTAGGAACACAGCTTTGTCACATTTGCCTTGCAAACGGAGGGCCGACACATCAATACGAGCTACTTATCCATGACTTTTGGGGGGCGCGGTGCCCTGTTGGTAAGGTCCTGGCTCATGAACCGTACGGTTTCAGGTTCGAGACCCGATTCAACCGATAAGAAGTCTTGTATGGGGGTCCGTTGCACATTAAATCTGTCGTGGCCAAACGTCCTCCCGCTAGTGCGGTGTGGAGAAGAGCATGCCGGTTCAGGTGTCGTCCTCGCCCTCTGACCTCTCTCCAAAATTACGACGTTCGTCCCAAAATAGTTCTAGTGTTGCTTTACATCGGGGTGTTAAGATAACTAAACCCACGACTTTTGTCAACTCAATGCAAACAATAATTATAATGAATATTTCCCAAATGTGCTAACAGTATTTAAATTATTTTTTATTACTTTATTTACCATAGAAAGAGTAAAATGCTCTTTGAATAAATTAAAAACTATCGCCGGTCAATTATGAGTCAAAATCTTTTTAATGCTGGGGCCTTATTATAATTCTCATTATTATAATTTTCAAATATGTGTAGCTTCCTTCATTTTTTAGTTATGTTAACTTATAGTTGAACAGTAGAACAAATATAAGTCCTTTGAATAGATTTTGCTCAGAATTTGATGTATAAACCGTATGACAAACTCCATCTGTCTAGCTCAGTGTTTTTGAGGTATCCATATCACAAACAGGCAGGCATAATGACAAAACTTTTTTTTCGAACTCGAAGATGTCTAAAACGAGGTGATTCCTTAAAATCTCGGGTTCAAATTTTTTGAAGATTAAAATATTTCATATACGAGAAAGTAGAAATTGTAATTTTCCAGGTATGATATATGAATGTCTAACAAAAAATTCTTATAGTTGAAGAAATGTCTTTCTTATTAAACAAGTTTAATGCTCATTTTCGAGGAGTGGAGGAATGTTAGTGCTCCTATGCTTAGGATTCTTTTAGAGAGGGGGTCGGTCGTGGTTATGAATGTAGTTTTGATATTCAATATATAAGAGCTGTATCTTTTATATGAAAAAATACATATTTCCTCCTACCTAATTCATTTTACAACAATATTTTAACCTTACGTAATTAGCTAATAAATTTACGGAATCTATAAGATTGACATCAAAATTATCTCTCTCTATTTTTTTTTTTCATTTTGCATTTTGAAATCTTTCAGCAGAGCTGTCCTTTTCTAGAGTAAATTACACATTCTATAATGGTTCATTTTTCGTGAAATGGAATATTAGCAATTTCTAATAAACCCTCAACCATAGATGTCTAAGTTCTTTTGCAAGTTTTTGCTAATGTGTATCTTTCCCAATTTATATATAATTATGTTATTTGAATTGTACAATGATAAACAACATAGTTTTCAAAAAGAATACTGTATATCGTAGTACTCTTCAAGAACCTATTCATAATTTTTATTCGTTAAGGAACATTAGTGACTTTGATAAATAATATCCATCATACTGAAAGCAATTAGTAAAAAAATTTTAGATATTTCTTCAACCCAATGCTGCATGAAAATCCCATAAGTGATCTTTCAAATGTCTTTTTAGGAATAAATCATAATGCAAGTAACTAACTAAGCATTTCGGATCAAAGCCGCTAGAATTACTAATGCTATCTTCCAGTGGGAGGCTTAGGCTTGTCAAATGAGAAACACCAGTGGTTCTAGTATTATTCAGCAGGGTTTTTTTTTCTTTCGAAAAACTCTATTGTAATCATTTATTACAGTGGAATGCGATGTTAACTGAGAATAATTTTATTCATGAATCCGTATGAAAAAATTATTATGTCTGCGGAGAGATTGTCTTTCAGAAGAATGAAATTCAGTAATAATGCAAAGAATATACCTGGCAACGGCGTTGTTAGGCTCTTAGCAACTTGAAGCTCTATCTCCCTCTGTGTACTATAAACTGCTATGTTTATAAATGGTGGGACAGAATGTTCCTTCACGGAATTTTTTCCCACGTTTTCTTAAAAATTTTACTGAGAAAAAAATACCGTTTAAAATAAACAACCTATGAATATATAAGGTTTCAGGGGCTTTCCCATGAGGTAAGGATTAATTGCTCTTCGTAAAGTTTACACTCGAGCTAATCGTTTAAAATTCTTAGATCTTTCAAAATTTTGTCTGCGCTATTTTATATATCATTCTAATAATATTGGTTTTACATATTAGTTCAGTTTTCTCTGTGTAATCATTAATTGAAATCAGCATCACTTAACTCTATAAAAGTGGCTTTAAATTTAGCTTCTGGGATATAAATGTTGAATACAATTATTTATCTCTAATTTTTTTAATTGATGATAAAGTTTTTAATTGTCATTAACGCAATAGTGACTTGAAGACAAATATACCCATTTTATAATGTGGAATTTTCTTTATTGCGAATTTTTCTCTTATATTTATTTTATGATTGTTGGTAACTTGTAGTAATTTCTTGCTCACAGTTTTTCTATGCAAAGTCTAATCTTAATTGATGAAAATCTTCTCATTATTAATTTCTTTTTTTATCTTATATCTTGGCTTGTTTTGTATGTATTTCAAAGTTTGTATGTATTTCAAGGCAAGTGTAATTCCATTGCAGAAATTCTTTTTGCTTTATATGTTTTTTAAATAAAATTAATCTTTTTTCATTTTTATGAATTTTGTAACGTATTTCTTTCTTATTGCATGCAAACAACGGTTGGTTAAATTACCAGAAACTGCAATAACAGTAATAAAATTTTGAAAAATATGCCCATTCATGTCATAATGTATAATAATAAGAATCATTAAAACTCTAAGCTATACTTATTTTTTTAAATGAACAGTTTTTACAATTACATTACAATATTGTAGCCACTTCTGTCTAATAATACTCCTGTACAACACGATATCTATGGTTCTTAACATAACTTTTATACATTAATGTTGTAGCTCTATAACTATCCAAATATGTAAAGAGAATTATTAGTATTTTGTCACTAGGAAATGCAATACAACTTAATCTTGCTTATAGCAGATAATTGCTTAATTTCTCTTAAATCTGAATATTTTTGCTATTCTGTAAATCAAAATCGATTTGCACTATATTTATAAATACGAATATATTTAATTAGGGGCATATAGTATTCAACTGAATATATCTTAATTGCTATTTTAATTTGCAGAAATAATTGACACAACCTGATATTTTTTTTAAATTATTGAGCCAAGTTGTTCATGCATCACATTTAGTATATATATTGTACAATGAGAATGTTAAACTCCACTGTTATATATATCAGATTTTCTTCCCCACATTATTGGCCTCAGTTTTTAAATCGGATCTAAGAAAAATTCTTTGTTAATATATACTTTCATTAATTGCTTTTATAAATTATGCTCTTTGTAAATTTATTCTTTAAAATATGTTATCTACTTTACTAATTTTTCATGAAAGTTGAAATACTTATATTAAATATGTCCTTTTTTCATTTATATACTCTTATTTTATAATTATGACATTATTTGTGGTGCATGTTCACTTTTTGGTTGTATGTCTATTTTAAAGAAGTATGTTTTATTGTTGACTCTCATTTTCTTTTTCATTATGTAGAGAATAAAAATTTACCCAATTTTTGAAATCTTGACTGTAATAAGTATATAGCTAAAAATTAGGGCTTTAAAGTAGCATTACTTAAATATTCTAATTCATT
Source organism: Argiope argentata (assembly GCA_026289955.1). Classification (NCBI taxonomy): domain Eukaryota; kingdom Metazoa; phylum Arthropoda; class Arachnida; order Araneae; family Araneidae; genus Argiope; species Argiope argentata. Next base: position 19,125,277 of record JAOUZG010050968.1, read on the forward strand.
TTTAAAATATTGAAATAAATACTCGATAAATTTCATACAAATTATGTTACTTCCTGCTTCCATTTAATAATTTTTCCTCTCTGCCTTTTTTTTTTTTTTTTTTTTAATATTGTGGTAATTCATTTTGCGTGGTAATTCATTTTGCAACATCAATACTTCATAAATTTTGCAAACCTTGTCGTATATTTCTGAATATAAGCCAAAGGAGTATCTCCTTCCCCTCTTTAAAAATTTGTCCAAAATTCAAAACTTGTATATAAGCTGACATAAAAAATTTAAATGTTTGAGTTCAGCGAAGAGTTATTGTGCTTCATTTGCCATAAAGGTAAGTATTCTTCCACACTCAAAGGATTTAAAAAAAAAAACCTTTGGCATTCTTAAAACTATTATCTTGTATATATCATCTGTGTTAGGCTTATTTTCTATTTTAAGAATACTGAGAAGATAAATTCTTTTATTGTAAACTTCAAATTTTAGGTGATTGGATTTCAGGAAAAATTCCAGCAATAATTTGTCTGTTTGACATTCCTATTAGTAAAAGGAATTTCCTGTATTTCTTTTTGAGACAATCAAGCAAATTAGTGATAAAAAAACAATTTAAAAATTAAACCAATTCATTTTCACCCAAGAAATAATTCATTTAATTTAAAATTAATTTTTTTAACTGAATAGCCTAAGAAATATGAACTACAGAATTTAAAAAGTACTTTATCTAGCAATTTATCATTTGTGTCAAAGTAAGTAAAAATACATTTTTGGGGAGACGGTTATTAGTGGCCGTACATAAGGTGACTTTCATAATTAAGCTTTAGGGTCCCAAAATTTTGGCTTATATGTGGAAAATATGCGGTAAATGCATTGTACTGAAAATTGAGGAAACTGTGGCATTCTTTTAAAATGCACTTTATAGCTGTGGGCTTTTTGTAAATATTAATATTCTTAATGTACAAATCTAACCTTCCCTTTATTCATACTTTTTAATATGCTTATTATTGTCTTTGCAATTTCATGTTCTAAAATACATTATTAGCATAATACTGTTAGAAAAAATAGCTAGCTTCTTTTCTTTCTTTATATATATATATATAGTAGTGAAAATGAGGTGCTTAGCTAAGGAGCAAATAAGCTTTGTTCTCCATTTAGAAATACCTTTTTAAAAAAAACCTTAATAAAAGTATGTCAGCGAATTGTGGTAATGATTTTAATGGCAATAGTAAAGAAGAAAAGTGACTCAGTCAGTATTACTATGAAAAAAATCTTTCAAATGAAATATTGGCTTGTAGAAAGTTTTAATTTATGAAGAAATATATGTATTGTCTTTACTATTTAATATATTAGCAAGATTCTCAAAGTCGCCCTTTTAAAACTTTGTGTGGGAAGGAAATATGGATATCTGAAGAGAAAATTGGCATACATTTATTTTGTGAGTGTTAATGGAGATTTTTCTTTTAAATTCTCAGATTCCACTCGTAAATGTTTCATGTGCTGCAGAGAGACAGTCAGAAGTTATGACTTTGGACATCATATCAGTTAGTAATTATCTCTCCTTAATAATCTTCCATAGCACACCAATGAATTGTAATGCTTTTTCAAGATTCTATGGCCTGCTGTGATGTCATTTATTTAACATTATTTCTATGAAAGGTGCCAAAAGACTCCTTAAAAAAATTAATCTGTTAATGTCCAATTTAATTTAAAGTCTAGGTTTAACTTAATTTCATTTTAACTATGTTAATAAAGACCAATTAAAGATAGCCATTAAAACCTCTTGCACAGTTTAGATTTTCTAAAAGGAATAATAGAAAAATCTTAAGAAAACTTTATTCAGATGCAACATATTTCCATTACAACAAGTGTTTCATTCATCATTTTTAAAAATCAAATTGATCATTCTTGAAATAATTAATATTCCTTTGTGTAATAAGGAATTATTTATCTGAAGTTCTTTTCAGATAAATTATTCATTTTATTGTTTAATTAATCATATTCTTTCGTCGGCCATATTTTTTATATTTGTTTTACATTTTTGTTGTCATAAGTTTTGCTCCTTGCTGATCATTGCTGTACTATGTTACTTTTATATTAACGTTTCACACCTTGGTATCTAGTCATACTTGGTATGAGTGAAAACGTCCTAGCACGTAGACTCGATTAAATATCCAACATTATCAGTTAGCTGTTTTGGTTCCAAGGCTTGTGTTATATCTTTATATTAAAAGCTTTCTTAAGTGTTATAAAATGTAGATAAAAGGTTACTATTTGTATGCCTTTCTTCAGACATAAATTGGTGAAAAATTTCAAAATGGTACTACTGACTTCCAAATCATGGTAATGGTTAGCATATGCTAATTGAAAATAATTTATGAAATTCTGAATACATATTAATTTGTTAAAGGGGGGGGGGAAATAATGTGTTTGGTTGATCAACTGATATGAAATTTAACTATCTTAGAAATAGAATGCTGGACATTAACAGATTAAAATTATTCTTCTCAGTTAATCATTCTTTCAGTTCCCCCCCCCCTATATTTGCCAAACCAATTTAGTAATACCTTATTCATCCTACTGCTCTTAGATTAAAAATTCCTATATGATATATCTTTTGACACCTTAAGGATTCCCTATTAAATTTCGATTTGAAATCATTTTTCATATAAATATCAGCACTATTTAATTATAATTTTAATCAAATGAAATATTTCAATTGTGAGAGAAAATAAAGAACCCTTGATATAATTATATTTGATTATCTGCAGTGTTACTTTTTATTGAAAATTATGATCTAAAAATAATTTATTTTCTACTTCTGATGTTTGTTGTGCAGTAAGTTCAATTCAGAGACCCGTTCATAAACATTTGAAAAACTATTAGCTAAAATTTACTTTACAGTTATTAGTAGTAAACATCTTTATAATATTGGAAATTTCTTATTTATGTATTCTAGATTGTTTTTAATTCTGTGGATGTCTATAATTTAAATTATTGTTATAAGAAGTAATAGAATTATTCACAAGCTCTAGCAAAGATAAGTTTGATAACAAAAGGGACCTTAAAATCAATAGTGTTATAAATTGGGCATTAATATGTAAAGAAATGCATTACTTAATCTATTTATATTAGATTGGAGAAATATAAATCCATTAATATATTATAGCCATCTAGCAAGAAAATAATGTATTTCTTTTTCCATTATTTTCGAAAATTGTGTTAGGAAAGAAGTGAAAAATAATGGAAAGAAATCCATTATTTTCTCGTTAGATGGCAGTAAAATAATAATGGATTTCTTTTTCCCTAAACTAATATTTAACTGATCAGTTAGCATTCTCACTCTTTCCTCAGTTTCTTGAACCCAAACATAAACAGGCCCCAAAAAGACTTAAATCAAAATGGATATTTACAAAACTGTGATGTAAATGGTGTTAACTTCTCCAACTTATTTTCAAGTGCAATAAACAATGAGTAAATGCTCATAATTTAATTCCTTTCTTATCCAATACTTTTTTTTTTTTCGTGATAAAGGGAATTTTTAGGCCCTTTAATTTCTGTGTTTTGGGAGCGTAAATACTACCTGCAAAGTTGGTCACTTTAAATCAAGTAGTATTTCAGAGCATGAATAGACACTTTTCTTATTTGTTTTTATTATCAATAGGGATTGTTTCGTTATTGTCTTTTTTATTAATTTAAGTATACTGTTTTATTTACTATACCATTTCTGCAATTTTCTTATCCAGGAAAAACTTAGATTTACATTTCTGAATTTCAGTTACTGTTTTTTGCTATTATAGTATTTAACTAGTGTTGTTTTATATAAATTCTTGCCTAAAATATGTAACAGCATATTTAAACTTTTTTTTCAATTAAAAGTAGTTTGATATAATCAAGTTTTGCAAAGGTTTTTCAAATATTGATATTGAAGATTCAGAGTGAAATAAAGATTGGATATGTTCTTTCAAACATTATTTTGTGTAGTCTCTGAGTTTTTGTTTATTATATAAATTGCTTATTTCTTGCATTAGATGCTTGTTTATTATTGATTAAACTTTTTAAATATATATATTGAAGATGGGGACATAGTTTCAAATTTCCAGTTAACCATTAAAAAAAAGTGAAACAAAATGTTTTTATTACTAATGGTTAAGTACAAACATAGTTACTTTTCAATTTACTCAAAGTGAAAATTCAGTTATTTTTTTTATATCGGTAGCTTCCAATGTGCCTTTTTGAAAAAGATTGTTGTGAGTTTTGTTTTTTCTTTAAAGCTCCTCAATTACCTGGAATCACTAAATAGGCATCTTCTAGTTCTTCAATTCTGTAAAGGGAGAAAATCATTTGGCTCTAAGCTTTGATCTGAATGAAGTACAGCATCAGGTATGCATGGTTTGAGCAAAGAATTTTGCTCAATGATTTGATAGACCTGTTCAAAAAATGATGGAAGATGTTGAAATTCCAGGTAACAAAAACTGGCTTTGAAGCATGCTAGTGCTGTGATTTTAAAAGGTGAATGTTTTACATTTCTGCCTCATATTTTTTTTTCATCTAAAGAAAATTCAAAGAACAACTTCCAGACAAGTGCGGAGTTTAAAAAGCAATGTTAAGGCTTACCTCACTTCACTGGTGCCAACTTTTTTTCATTGAGATGGTCAAAATTGTTGTACTAATATGGTGTGTTTTTGGAAATTATGACAAAAAAGAAACTATATTTGCACATAACCTTTGATAATAAAATCATTTTGTTTCCTTTATAAAAAAATATAAAAAGGTCCATTAGAACTTGAAAAAGAGGTCAAACGTACGTTAGAATTGTTAATGCTATATGATTAAATTTTATTTTGGAGATTCACTTTTTAAAACATTTCAAAATAATGCTAATAGTTTTGCTTAGTTATGTGTGGTTTCAACAATGTTTGGTGTCCTGACAAATTTAGTGAAATTTTTAGTATAGGTGTCTTTCATGTCATGGCAATTTTGTTTGATTGTAATAGATAATTTTTTAATAATTTTCCCTTTTTATAGTTTTGTTTTTATCTATCTATAAAGCCTTAAAAATATTAATTATTGAATAAAGTTTTTAAATTCTTTATATACATTATCTACATTAAAATTGTGTTTGAAACTATTAGGCAAAATATCACATTGAAACATGATCTATTGACTGTGAACTGTCTCTCTAATATACTGGTTTTTAACTGTTATTGATCCTAATTATTCAATTTTAGATGGAAAGGCGGATACGCCTTAAAACTCTCAATCCACACATTACATGCAAGATTTGCAAAGGATACTTGATTGATGCAACAACTGTGATTGAGTGTTTACATACCTGTAAGTTAAATGCACATTATTTGTTGAACTAATCTAAAATTAACTGTCATTTGGAAGGAGGAAAATTGGTATTTTCATCTAAAATATTTTTGAATTTTAAATATTTATGGGTTGTTCTTTTTTCTTTTTTTTAAAGCTATCTATAATATATATTGGGTTGATTTTGTTCGAATTGTGACATATTGATTCTGTTTAACATTTCATTACCTTATACATCCTAAACTTTCTGTAATGAAAAATTTCTTTAATACTTCGAAGGAATGGTTAAGTATTTTTTTTTTACTTCGTTGCTTTCCATTATATGTTATTTTCATTCCATTCAGTAATAGTGATCTGAAATTAATTTTATTAAAAAGTAAAATGATTATATTGATCATCACTACATCTGTTTTATTATGTTTAGCGTTAATTTTTTAATATATCTTGTTTCTTTTATGGTTATTTGAAAACAAATTTATTTTAAATGTAATAATCTTTAAAACAAATTAAAAAATTCTTTGCTTTAAAGTTTCAACTAAATTTAGTTTAACGTAGTTCGCATTGAAGAAACTATCTGCAATATTTCCCTAAAATACAGATAAAAAAAATGCTAAGATTATACAAAATGATTCTCATGAAGGTTGCCATTTTGAAACACTTGCATGGGCTTTAGTTTTTCATAAATTATTATTTTTCTATGGAAGATTGATTTCCTTCATCTGAAATTAGGTCTATGAGAACTCCACCCCTACCCCCTCACAAAAAATGTTTTTGTCCCCATAATAAGCTTTCTTTATAATAATCAATAGTACTCTCAATAAACTTGAAAGGTAATTTTTATTTTTTGTTTAACAATATTCCATTGCTTCAGATATCTTCAAATCAAATATCAGACATTCTGACCTGCCCTTTTATTTTATGTTTTGAAATTTCAACTTAAATTTTATTATTCTGAATCTTCTATCTAAAACCTTTCTTTCAAAATTCTTAAAAACAAATTAAAATTTATAACATCCTTTTAATTTGTTTTTGAAGTATTACTTCTTTTATATGCATTTTTATACAATTTTTTTTATCATGTCAGAACATTATCATGTTTTGGGAATGAAGTTTGTGGCATCATCCATTGATGAAAAATAAAAATTATATTATCAGCACAAGTATCTCAAAAAATCAGCTTTTAATAAAGTGATGCCATCCCATTTACAAAAGCTCTGATTTAAAAAAAATAAGTTAATGACATCCACAAATAAAACCTAGAAAAATGTAATTTTGAGTATGCAATTATATGAAATAAATAGGAAATGATATTTTTTAAAACAATAAATGCAAGACAAAGTTTTTTTAAACTGCCTCCAATACTAATGTTACTAATTCAATGAAACAATTAAAATGAATAAAAATATAATTTAATTTGCAGAGCATGTGGTGCTTGGGCATTCAAGAAATTATGTTCTGACATGATGTATTGAAATATGCATAGCAAATTTCATTTTAATCTTTTTTTATGTCATGCTATTAAAAGTCATTTTTGTATTAATCCTTCTTAAACTGAAGCATGCAATTTATAAAATTTGCAACTATTATTTATTTGCTAAATAATATTTACCAGAAATGTATTAAAGCTTTAAATGCATTTGTGTATTTTTTGTAGTTTGCAAAAGTTGTCTTGTTAAGCATCTTGAAGATAACAACACTTGTCCCACCTGTGAAATTGTGATTCATCAAAGTCACCCTTTGCAATATATAAGGTAAAGCAAATTGGTTCATAAAGGATATTGAAGCTCTGGTCTTCAAATGTGCATTTAACCCATATATGTATTTTAGCAGTAAATTGTGAAAATAAAATTCTGTAAAAATTTATTGTAAATAAAATACAGTTGAGGGGCATATACAATTTAGAAATGATTCAGTTTTGTAATAAGTGTAACTAATATATAAAAATAAAATTATCTATCTATCTCTCTCTCTCTATATATAATGTGGGCTTTTTTTCATAGACATTTTTTTACAGCTTGTGTGAAGCCCAGATGCTTTTGTACCAAAATATGTTGATTATATACCTTATAATTCATTATGCAGACATGGTTTCTACATTGCCTGTAATAGTAGAACCAGTATCGAAACTGGTCAATTTTTAAAAGATTTATCTTCAAATTTGCATAAAAATTTGGGCCACTATATATAATACTAAAATGTCACTTATTTTTAATCATCTTAATTCACTCTGTTTTAAAGAATTTGATGTAGTACAAATGAAAATTGTCTTTTCTCATTAAAAAGCAAATACTGTGTACAACATGTCATGAACCTAACACAATAACAGCATTTGTTCCCATTGTAAATATTGTGGTTTGTTCTGAAATTGTCATAGCATGTTTTTAAAAAAAGTGTTTTAAAAAGTTCAATTATTTTTATTAACTTTTACAAATATTTTTTATTTTAGAATTGTTTCAAACTAGTTACTCAGTGTATTAGCAGTATTAATGCATTTATACGAATATAGATAAGACGAAAATTAAAAGTAAAATTTAGTTCAGACTGCCAGACTTATTTCTTCTGCCAATTGTATGTAACTCAAAGATTTTTATTTAAAATTTATAAATGTTATATAATGAAATTCAAGATGATAATAATTAGGAGATCTATGATACTTAAACAGTCGTAGTGAATCTCTCGCAATTTGATACTATTTGAAGTGTTACTGAACTTTTATGTTAGAAGAGGAAAACAGCTGCTTGACAACCTAAATTTCTGAACAGAACTAAGATTTGTTTATTCTTATTAATGATTGTATATTTGAAATATGATCTCATTTTTCAAGATTTATAACAACATACATAATGTTATAAATTGCCTAGAACTTGATTACAATTTAAGCATTGATAGAACTTCTAAATAGTGCCAAAATTGAACTTCATTGTATAAAGGATATGAGGTTGCTCTTTTTTAATTCAACTGGAAATCTAAAACTGTGGTACTCTTATTCTAACCGTTTAATTTTGAGGTCTATAGTCTGGAACCATGAACTAACCTTTCTTTCCTTTAAATAATTATATATTAAAAGTTGGTATTTTAAGAACACTTATTAAAATAGAAGGTAAGCTATTGATTTACAAAGAAAGTAAAAGTATTTTATTATACTCTTTTATGTAATGATTACTACTTCATATCAGAACTTATTTTTCATTGAAACTCACAGTAATATAATCAACTCAGATACATTTTGCAACTCATTGTCTGTTGGCATGAAATAAATGCTTAAAATAAATTTATTTTTAATAAAAATCCTTAACTGGTCAACTTTTATTTTAGTTATGACCGGACAATGCAAGATATTGTGTATAAGTTAGTCCCAAACCTTCAACAAAGTAAGTTTTTATGTTTTATCTATTGATTTAAATTTAGCAGACCTATTCTTTTGTAAACCTATTTGGAATTTTATTAATTCAATTAAACCTGTTTTATTCTATTTGAATTTGTCATGGATAATGTATGTTGAAATTCTAATTGTTATGTAATGAACTGAATCTATTAAAATGAGAAAAATATTTGTGATACAGCTTAATCAAAAATAAAAAAAATTGCATGTAAAAATGAATAAATATTTTTAAATTTAGATTTTTTCGCATAACAAAATTGTGTATACATTCATGGCTATAAATTAAGGATAATGCAAATTCTGATAACGAGTCGGATGCAAAACAAATGTGACTTATTTGTAAAACCTATTTATTAAACAAAAGGTAAAAAGCAAAATAGATGCTATATGTTTGATACCATTAATAATCAAACTGGGATATTATCAGTAATCAAACATAAATCAATGTGTGTGTTTTTCCTGGGACAAATTTTAAAAATACCTATTTAGAAAAACCAATATTACATGGTTAGTATGATGACCAATGGAGTAATTGGTGCTCTGACTTCTTTCGATATTCCATGCCTATAAAAGAAATACTTTATTCTTTCAACATATTTTCTTGCGTTCATGGGATCTCTGAATTTCAACAGTGGGCTAACTGTAGAACTTCAAATCTGCGCTTCTTAGGCAAAATCAGCTAGGCAATGTACTTCCTTAATACTTTTTATTTGTAAAAAAGGAATTTATTATGGAAATAAAATCCTCTGGACCTTCCATTTGCATATTTTATAGCATATTCTGAATCTAGACCATCCATTTGGTCTTTAAGAAATTCGTTCAACCGTGATAACTCTTTAGCATCCTTTTCTGAATTTTTCCTCAGAGAACGCCTTTAATACTTTACCACAGGACAGGGTTGTCATCACTTGTTTCATCGGCGATTTCTCTATTTTTAACCTTCTTCAGTTTTATGTATTCTTCGGAAATATCAATGACATAATTTTTTTTAAACATCTTGTAACCTGTCCCTTATTTTTGAAGGTAAGAACACTTCATCCACCAAAATTGGATCAACTGCACACAACACTTCTTGGTGAATCGTATTTCCGTCTTTGCCTACAATGATAAACCATCGGAACATTGACGAGAGAACATTTCTTAGCTGGATCAAAAATACCTTTTATATAAATTGAGGCCTTATTTTCAATAGGGAAATCCATCAATATATCTCTTACTACAGTATTTCAGTTCCAGAATCAATTAGAGCTGTTGCAGGCTTTCCATTCACACTTTTACGTATCTTTTCTAGATTACAAAGACCTTTATGAAGAGAAGGTAGTCTGTGAGACTTCACTTTAGGATGGATATTTATTTGCCTTTCTTCTACTATCTTAATCCGAGTTCATTTCTAAAAGTTTTTCACATAATTGCTTTACATGACCATCCACTGCACAGAAATAGCAGGTAAAATATGGACAGGTTTTCAGTTGATATTGATTCCATGTTGAACCCTTAACTTGCATCATAGTTTTAGGGTTACTATTAGAGTCCCTGTTATCACGGTTCTAAAGGTGCTACTTCTAATATTCATTTGTTGATTATTCTTGGGATTTGGATTTAATGGTCTCCAATAAGTTTTTCATACTCGTCTAGATTGTCTGCTAATCTAATGTCCCCCCCCCCCACACACACCAACAAAACGGTCATGAAATTCTTGCGTAACTATCTTCTTTACTTGATCAGTAATAACCAAATCCTTCAGTCCCTCTAAATCCTTGACATTTAAAACACTTATCCAGCCTTGAAAGTAAATTTTAACTTTATAAACGAATTCTTTCTAATTCTTCTCTGTACTTCTGTGGTGCCACACAAATTTCTGGTGAAAACCCTCGGGATTCAATTTAAATTTCTTCATCAAGATTTCCTTCACATATTCAAAATTTAAAAAAAATCTTCTGGAATTCTTGTGATCAATTCCACTATCTCTGCAGGCATGAGAGGTATTAAAGATAACCAATTCCCCCTATCAATTTTCAATTTCTTGACTTGCCTCTCAAACAAAGACATTTATAAGAAGACGCCACATTCTTTTCTATAGAATTTCGGCATGGACTTGAAAATTTCTAACCGTGAATTGATAGAGCGTTTTCCTCCATCATTTGAACCACCGTTAGATGCAGCCATTCCAGCCTCGATTTTTTTCTTCTTTTCCAGTTCGAATTCTATTCCTCATTTCCATCTGCAATTTCAACTCATTTTGCTCTTCCCTTTTAGAGATTATCGTTTCTAGTAAAATTTTTATAAATTCTTCATAGGTCTGACTGCCAGTTATTAATGGTTTTAGCCCATATACTGTCATGTTAGATTTAGGTTCCTCATCTTCAGTTGCTCATGTGATGAGGTCACACTTGATACCCTTTGCCAAAAATGCTGTTATGAAATAATAATTCTCAACTGAAAATAGAGATTTACCCTGTTTCTTTTGAATTATATAAAACTCTTGTTTTAAAAATAAATTATGTTACTGTGGATACATTCTTTACAATATTGAAAATAAATAAAAATAAATAATAATTGCTAACAAATTTATCTTGATAATTATTAAATTCATAAAAAAAATTTCTAACTATATAAAATTCAAGCACATGTTCCAAACAGCTTAGGTTTCAGAACATTATATAAATATATCATATAAGTAGTAATTTAAGTAATATTTCAAAACATTACTTAAAATATTAAACAAGAAAATTCTTAGCATTTGCCACTAACTTTTTATCATGCAACACAAATTAACTTTTAATAGCTTCTATTTTCGTTTTATCTCTCAACAATAAAATATAACCTATAATACAAATCTTCCTTTATACTTTTATACTTCTATTATAAATGTGAAAGTTTGGATGGATGACGGGGCTCAAGCACGCCAGAACGGCTGAAGGAAATTGGATGAAATTTAGCCCAGAGGTAGATTATAGTCTACTGAAGAACGTAGGCGAATTTTTAATCCGGTTAATTGAGTTGTTAATTTTTTATTAATTAAAAACTAAATTTTCCACCTAAAAATTAAAAAACTGAAAATATCTGCCTGAGCTTTTTGAATCGTTTGTTTTTATTTTTCTGTTTCTGTTTTTCATTTTAATATTACCTTTCTATTCTAAACGAAGGTTTATTAAATTTTTTTCATATGCTGTTCTTGTGTTAATATAATTCGATATTTCCTGTTCATTTTTCTTGATTTTTTTTCCTTGCTGTGCATATTCCTTTTGCCTATTTTCATTTTAAAAAGTACCTTTATAGTTTCAAGTGCATAGCTTTTAAGTAGTTTTTTTTCCCCACGCTAATGATGTCAGACGTAACATGTTTTCAACCGGTTATTTCAAACAATTCTGTTTGTTTTCGTAGTGTATGATAAATTTAAAATTAAACATTGTTAATTAATAGATCTTTTTTTAATTCTTTCAGAAGGGCTTTTGAATTAAAAATAAAATAGATGGATTGAAATTAAAATTTTCTAATCTGCACTGTGTTACCCAACTGGTGCTTAAAATTCACATCTTTGCGTTGCTCCAATTGACATTGAAAATTTATGCATGCATACGGTTTTGATAACTTTTTACATTGTCATTACACTGTCTTTTCTCACATATACACATCAAAATTTCCATGCGTACAAAGTCACAGGTAAGAGCTACTTTATCATTTAAAAAATGCTTAAGTAATAAGTGTGATTCATAAATATGTTTCTTATTAAAATATTAAACCAGAATTATTTCTTTGATTTTTACTCAAATGTTATGAAATGGTTGTAATCATGGAGGTTTATTATCTGGCTTAAGCTCTTGAATTCATTCTAAGCTTGTGCCGTGTTAACAAAGATCATAAGATATACCTTAAAACCACAAGACATTTAAAATTTTCTAAAATCAACCAAGAAAGCTAATATGGTCTTCACTTTATTACAACCATGAATGGAGAAATCACAAATCCAATCTAGTGACAGTGGTATACAACCCAACTTGGCTTGAAGAGAATTTTGTATGTAAGCAATCATAAAATTAAGAAAGTATTTGAATGCTTTTCCGAATAGTAGCGAATAAAATATTAATTCAAAGAAATACCTTTTTTGATAATAAAAATTAAAAAAAAAACATAAAGCATAAATTAGATGGTAAAAAAACACAATTCTACTCTTTCCTTTTACTTATATTTACTCTCAAAAAATTAATATTCTCATTTATTTTTTTGCACTATTGTTATAAGATTCATGAAATCAGAATAAAGTATCCAGCATACCAAAAATATGCATATCAATAAGGAAAGTATTACTTTGAAAATACGAAAATGAAAGTTTTAATTGTAATTATTTTTTAGCTATAACACAGAATTATCAAGTATAAAATTCAATTAAATAAATCATTTATTTAAGGCAACAATTAAAATAAATTCTTTAATGTCCAGAATAATTTCGTGTGTGTGTGTAATATATATATATATATATATATATAAAGATTTTAAAAAACATCAGTTCTTATTCTTATAAAAGTATAGAAATTCTTAAAAAATGAAAGGATAATGTTGACAACTAATCAGCTAATTTCTTGATAGAACTAAATTTTTAACACACCATGTTTTATTATTATTTCGCTTAAAGGTACAATAATAACTTTTTTTCTATTATTTTACTGATGTAAAGTATATTTAATCATCATAAACACTGACACTGTATTATCAGTGACATAACATATAAAAGGGAACATTCCTGATGGTACAAAGTATAAACTATGATAAATTGATATGCATTAATACTTATTTGTGATGTATAGATATATTACAAACATGTGAAGAGACCACACTATAAATCTGTAAACCACTGACGTGATATTTAATCTTATATTTCTGATGGAACAAAATCACTGACATAATAAAACAAATAGTATTTCTGTCGGAACAAAATCATATCTTTACAAACGCACAAAATTAGTAAACATTTAGCTTACCTGAATTCCTTTGGCTACTGTCGTAATTTCCCTTCTCACATACCTGGATTCAACAGGTTATTTCTATTTCCTTCTGGATTAGCTGGAAAAATACTAGACACCTTCATTAATTCAGATCGTCTTTGTTGCCACCAACATGTCAGCGCTGCCAAGCTTTTTCAATTGTGATTCCGTGCCTGGGAAGAAAAATAAGGCAGAGACTGCCCTTTTCAGTAGCAAATATATACGAAAGAATGGGTTGACAGAAAAAATAATTTTTTAACAACATTTAATTGGCATTCACATAGAACGACACATAACAGATACGAACAACATTATAAAATTTAATACAAGAACAACATCATCGAACTTCTCAAATCCAATTACTACTCTTTCGCTGCCTCTCCCACCATTCAATCCCTTCTCTTCCCTTCAGTTCGATTTCTGATTCTCTGCTTTTGCAGCGCTCTCACACAAGCTAAACCTGGACTCGTCAGTAAACATCGCACAAGCCCACTGTTTTGATGTTTACAATACATGCTTTCTACTCCAGGTTAACATCAGGCAACTGTGAGTTGCAGTATATAGAACACATCTGATAGGCCTACGAGCATATAGAGACCAATCTGCCCGAAGTGTTTATACACAGTCTGCCTTGAAGCTGTCGTACCAGTGGCTGAAGAGAGCTGACAAGACAGGTGCTATGTCTGTTTCTTTTGACAGTAACTGCCAAATACCAGACCTCATTCGGCTTTTCGTGGACGATCCTTGCTGTAACGTCTTCTTATATTACCATCACCTTGGAATCATTTCCCAAATCTGGAGACGACTCTCGGGGCAATTCCAAGTTCCTTGGATACTTCCAGCTGGGTACGCCAACATGCCAGGCAACCAATAATTACTACCACGTAAAAAATCGTCCAAATGAATCCTTTGTATCATAATGATGTGGTTATTGCACTGAAAGGCTTAAAGTGTGTGCGAAAATTTTTCCTTCTTTGCCTGTATTCCTTATACATCACTCTCATCATTGTTGCATATCGGTGTCAGCTGGTGGCTTCCCGCAATTTGTATATGATTTTTGTAGATGTGTGCATTCATTTTACGGGTTATGTAATATTTTTTTTTAAAAATGCATGATAATACCATCATCCTTGTGGGAAATCAGTTGTTGAGCAAGGCCATTCTTCTACGTTTTGTCTCAACCAGTGTGGCCCCTCTCACCATTTCAATTGCACTAGCAAACTCACTTTGAAACTTCTAGAGGGTAAATCTGCCAGATTTGCATCTCCAGAAACATGTCCCTAATTGGTGAAGAAGTTGATATTCTTATTTCATTAACTCTGTTTTTCACAAAAACATTTCAGTTGTCTTCTCTAGTGATCCACGAAAGTACGGTCGTCGAATCACTCCAGAAATAATGTCTAATTTTTTTTCAAAATTTAATGAATCGGTAATAGATTTTGCTAATCTGGCTCCTATTACAGCGGCTAAAAGTTCAATTCGTGGAATAATAACGCCTTTTAGGGGTGCAACTCTAGATTTAGATCCTAAAAGAAACCTCTACTTTTTCGCTCAATTCAATCCTCAAATATATGGCTGTTACATAAGCACCTTTGCTAGCATCGACAAAAGTATGCAAAGAATGTCTCTAAGTTATGTGCGGGCAATTTAACCCATCTTGGAACCACAATTTCCTTTAATGCTGGTAGCTCTTGTAACCAATGCATGAATTGCTTTTGTATGTTTTAGGAACTTCTTCATCCAAATTAAATCCCAGTTTCCAGATTTGTCTCAAAATCAATTTGGATAGAGTATGATGGCTGAAACAAAACCCATTGGATCAAATATTTTCTGAGATGTCGTTAGCATAGTTCTTTTGGTTATATTTTTTTGTGTTCACCTGATCCAGCCACTTCATATTAAATTTCAAAACATCTGTTAGGTTATTCCACATTATTCCTAGCGCACTAATATCTTCATTTTCTCTTTTTAATTTTAAGTCTTGTTCTAAGAATGATTCTTCCCATCCTCTAAGTTTGAAACCACCCTTAAGTATTGATTGTTAGCTTCTGATTGAAGTTTCTTCACATCTTCCTTACAGTCCAGACTTGTCACCAAGTTTTCCAAGTAAAATCCATTTTTAAGGATGCCAGTAGAAAAGAGATATACATCCATATTATTTTTTATATGGTAATCTAAAACAGCTAAAAGAAAAGGACTGCTCTTTACACTGAAAACCACTCTGGTGTGTCTAAACTCTTTATATTCTTTACTACTCTTATTCTTCCACCGCAGGAATCTCAAGTAATTTCTGTCAGGTCCACAAATTCTTATTTGAAGGAAAACTTTCTTGATATCAGCAATCACCCCAATTTTCTTTTTCCTAAATTTAATAAGCACATCTGGGATGCTTTCTATCTAATTGGGCCTACATTGTAAACACTGATTTAAAGATAGTTGGTTATGCATTCGAGCAGAAGCGTCAAACACAGGCCGTATAGGGGCTGTGCTGCTATCCTTAAAAGCAAGTCTGTGTGGCAGGCAATTTCCACCTGAATCTATTTCTTCGACTGGAACTTCTATGGTGCCATCGTTTAGACATTGCATAAATATGCCAGCATATAATTCATGCAAATTTTCAGCTATTAGTTTCTCTGTCGTCTTAGTTTTTTTTTTTTTTTTTGGCCAATTCAAAATTATCTGGTAAATTATACGAGATGTTTAACCAAGGTAACTTCATAACGGCCATTTACAAATTCTATTGTTTAAAAAAAATGCTCTTTTGTAATAAATTCTTGCTATAGTTTTGATATTTTTTCTACCGGATCTTTAATTCCAATTAAATCCAAATTCCACAGATCAGCAATTTCTACATTTTCAATTAACAATGAATTGGCTAGCATATCTATATTAGAATCTATATCTTCTCTAGGAATTTTGAAAGGTAAGTTCCACTTGAGATATGTTACGATTACTATTGGTCCATCAGATAAAATTTTGTGCTTTCCAGTAATTAGTTTTTCCATATACATCAGATCCTAATAAAATATGAATCTTTTTTTGAAGCAATTGATGTTATGTGTGAGAAATATTCAGATTCTTCAATTTGTGTAGCCAGAGACCATTTTTAGTTGGATATAAATTACCGCAAATAACATCCTGATCCAAAACTTCAAAAACGCAAGTAAATTTTCCATTTAAATTTCCCAACTTTATCTTGTAACAATTATGTTTCACTATCAATATCTCCAAATAAAGAATGAGCGATGGTTTCTTGTCTATTAGGTTTGTAATTCATTTTTTCAATATACATGATCGCTGTGATCCAGTGTCCAATTCCGCATGCACTTATAATTCTTCTCATTCCGAAATTAATTTAATTCTCAAAATTGGTAGAACAACATTTGGTAAACAATTACCCGTATTAGTCAATGTAACATTTGAATTCTCATTAGAACTTTTTACTATATTTTTCTGCTCATCTGAAGGTTCTGAACTTTTATTTAATTTATTGCTCATTAAAGCTTCATGTTTATTACCACATATGATACAGTGTAAATTAATTCGACATGATTTAATTTGATGCCTTGTTTTAAATATGCATAACAACAACCTTTTTCTTTTAATATTTTTCTTCTACCAGGTAGATTTATTTTTTATGCAGAATAACAAGCTGAACTTAAATGTTTACCCTAACTTTTAAATCCTCATTTTTAAATAAACCAAATCTTGATACTGCAAGATTAAATCGTTCATTTTCAGCCTCACATTTAAGACATTTCATCAGATTATCTAACCGATCTTTCAAATCATCAGTAAAAGTTGAATTTCTATGCCAGCTTTAAAATATTCTTCATTGAAGCATGATTAAACTAATAGAAAAAACATAGAGGAACACTTATCAGTAGTGACACGTAATGTTTCAAGTGCCCGTAAATAAACTTCTAGCTTGTCATATTAAGAAGAAAAACAAATATTTCTTATCTGATGTGTTGAGATAATTAATTGCAGTAACTCTCTGATATGTACCTCTACCAAAATATCTTCTCGACCGAACCTTGATTTTAAACATTCTACTGCTTCAAATAATTTTCTTTTAATGGCGGGAAGCTTTCAATTACTTCTCTTGTCCTAGAATCTTCGACAGTAGCTCGTATTAAATATGGATATTTATCTTCATTAGATATCTCATCACCATGTATTTTCTAAAACTGGCTCAAAAATCGAAGCCAATCTTGAATATCGTTGCCAAATTTTCGGAATTCTAATTTTGGTAATTTAAACTTTCTTATATATTTATTTTCCGAAAATTCATCTGTATTTTCATTTGCTTATGAGTATGAATTAAAAATTGACATATTTTTTACTTGGATATCAATAAATTTCACATCATAATTTTCGGCAACTTGTAATTCAGCATCCAAATCTGCTGAGTCATCATCTAATAAAAGTGCCATTATCTGTTCATTCAGATTCTGTAACGCGGAATTCTTCTCACTTACAGACAACTGAACTTGAATTTTACGTTTACTTGGGTTTTCAGTCTCCAAAAGAACTTGTATGGTAAACTTGAAACTGCTCTAGTAAAGGCAACTCTACCAGCTTCATTAACTTTCCAAGTTCCCTAATGCGAAAGTAAAAAGACGTCAATCATTCTTCTCAAAACAACATTCTATCGGGGACGCCAGAATGTTACATAATGCTTAAAAAATTCTTGAAGATACCATCATTCTATAAATTAAATCGTTGTTTTGAGCTAGATTAAATAAATCAAAAATAACATAATCTTGAGATTTCAGTTTTGTTCTGACGACGCTTTATTTTTTCTTGAAAACGGAACATCGTTAATTAGAATTAAAAACACTGTTTCCATACAGTAAAAAATACCATGTCGCCATTCAAAGAATAAACTATGAATAAAATAAAATAATAATTATAATTAATTATGACAATTTCGATATTTAACGCGGATGAGAAATGCATTTTAGAGTTCGATTTCCGCTTGTCTCTGAATTATCCTTACTTTATGACATGAGTATACAATTATTTTCAGTTGGTTATTCTGAATTCCTCTGAAAGTTACTTGCATACTTTTAATTTTGTTTATTAAGAATAAAAAAAAATTAAGAAAATATAAAACAGACCTGTACGATAAACGAACTGGATCTTCAGGTCTTTGGATACTAGGGGACAAAGGCCATACCAGCTACAAGTCCCAAGAACTGAAACCACATCGATCAATCATGACCTGACGATTTTAAACATTTTCCACTATTCTTATATTTAGAAAGTTATTATTATTATTATTGCAAAAAGTAATTCAAGGTTCAAAAGGGGAACAAGGAATCAAACTTTTGCTTAATTCTAAGATTCTTTTTTTTTTCTGTCATAAAACTTTTTATAATTCTATACATTAGAAAAGTTTTTGAATTAACTATTAAGTTTAATCTTTTCCATTCAATGACAAAAATAAGTTTTAAAAAGAAAATTGTAATTTTCTTGATTTTCAACTCTAAAAGCAGCCTTAAAATACTGTTCTGAAAAATATATCATACTTAATTTTACAGCCTTATCTTGCAGTTTCATGAAAAGGCTTTTTTTTTTTTTTTTTTTTTTTTTTTTGAAGTATGGTGAATCCTAAGGAATTATGATAAATTCTAGATTAAGAAAGATTAAGATTTTCCTTCTTGCCCTTGTATTTTGCTAAATTCCATGTTAGTGTGCTTAATATATTGTTTATTATGAATTTTTTAAAGCCTCTCATTACATTTAAGTATTTACTTGTTTACAAAATAACTTTATTTTTTTATTTAGATGAAGTAAGACGTGAAAGAGACTTCTATAAAAGAAGAGGAATGCCTTACCCTAAAACTATACCTAGTAAGTTTTTAAAAGCAAGCTGTTTCTTTTGTCTTTGATATTTACTTGCAGTTG
>JAOUZG010050968.1:19144954-19196173 GCA_026289955.1 Argiope argentata
ATATATATATATATATATAAATTATGATTGGAGGAAAAGTATAAAACTAAAATTTAAAATTCTCTTAGCATTTTGCATATTTCTTTTACTAATACATAAAAAAATATAGGAGCAGTATTTATTATTACTTTTAAATAATTATAAGTGTGATATATATAAAATTTGCTTTCCTTTGAGGTCAAATATGTTTCATTTATGGGAAATGTAACTTTCAATTTTATATTTTGCAAAATATATTTAATTTCGATGATTTTTGGTGTAAATATTTTATCTTCATAGAGTATGTAAAATATTTTCTAGCAAAAATATATTTGAGGAAAGTTAAAAAATATTATAGAAGTAAATTTAGAAAAGATAAATTTGACCCTGGAAGAATATTCAATAAAACATCATAGGGTGGTTTTTGATTATTTATTTTGCATGTATGAATGAAATGTTAATAAATTATTCTTTTTCTCCCTCAAAGACAACTGCATTGAAAAAGAAGCTGGTTTACAGTCTTCGTCAAAGTTAGAAAATTCTGACTATCACAGATCTGATGAACAAGTTAATATATTACTTGAAGCTCAAACTACAGCATTGAAACAAATGCGAAGGAAGTTTATTCGATGTTCTGCACAAGTTACTGTGACTCATCTAAAAAAGTTTATTGCCAAGAAAGTTTTTAACAATATGGATAAATATCGTGAGGTGAATGTTGATATCTTTTCTGAGTTACTTTAATTTATGAAGATGTTTTTCTGTTATTTGTAATGCCTAATAATGTGAATTTTGTTTTGTAATGTTTGATTTAAATCTTCAAGAATTTTTATTCAAAGTTTGTTTGTCTATTTAGTTTTTCAATTTCTGTTTATTCTGGAATTTTTGTAGTGTTATCCTTTTTGTATTTTAAGTATTTAGATTATTGCCTATATGTATGATATTATTTTCTGTCATGTTTAGTTTGAATTGAAGCTTGTTTGTTTAACTTTTCTTGTGCTTAAAGCTTTAAATTACTTTTTTTTTTCATTGTTTAGGTTGACATTTTGTGCAATGAAGAAATTTTAGGGAAGGACCATACTTTAAAATTTGTTTGTGTTACTAGATGGAGGTTTAAAGTAAGTAACTATATTTAATTCATTGTAATGGCTTTTTACTTTAGATTTGTCAGTTCCTGTATTTTGTTTGTAGTTGCTTGCTGCATTTTTCTATATTTTTTGTCTGTATATAAAATTTTATCATCTGAATGATCAAACTTTTGGGAACTGTAAAGTGATCTCATTATCTCATGAATCTTACTGATTTTTAGTGTGCTCATAAATTTATTTTTCACATTTCTCCAAGATATTATTTTATAGTAGCATATCTTATGGCTTGTAAATTATATACTTGTACTGTCTCATGCAATATCATAATGAATAATATTGTATTGCATCATGCCTCTCATTGTGCTATTTCGGATTAACTCTCTTTTAGGATTTTATTTCTTGTGACCATAATATTATTCTCATAGATTGTCTTTGGTTTCCAATTGTCTGACGTTTTATCACATCAAATGATTGGATTACAAGAAGCACAGGTCACTAGAAAGTCTTCGTTAAGATTAGGAGGGGTAGTATTTGGCAAGGCAAATTTTTTGTTTAAATAATATTAGTGGAGCAAATAAAAAAAATGTTAAAAAAATCATTCAAGATAAGACTGTTTTGTAAAAGAAAAAAGAATTGCTTGCTTATTTACTAAAAATTGTTTCAGGTTGAATTGTATCATTGAAAATTCTTAAAAGCCGCTTATTTTTAATAATCCTTTTATTAAGATCTTGAAAGTGCATGGTTTTTGTCCAGGTCCTTATTTTTGTTTCAGAAAACTTAAAGGAAAATCTGTTAGTGAGAAAATCGAATGATTCTAAAGTATTGTTTGAAATTACTGAAAAGAAACACATATTTGCGTACATTGTTAGTAAAAGTAACATGACTGATTTTCTTTTTTGGATTTGTTTTTAACCTTCTATTTTTAAGGGGATTTTTTTTCCTCGATTGATGCAATTGCGTATGCGTACAAGTATCCCCCCCCCTTCAAAAAATTTTATTTTCTTAATTCGCAGAAGCTTTAGCAAATCTTCGTTAAATTTTGCAAGTTTAACTTGTCTGAAATTTTGTTATTGAAATCTTTTTCAATCTTATTACTTTTTTTAAATTTTCCATTAATTTTTTTATACATTCTACATATGATTAAATCTGTTAAAGATAAGATTCATGTACCTTTCAGTTTGTATAAAATTTGAAAAAAACTATTCATAGAACAGTCGTCAATATTTTATGAATCGGCATTCGTTTATAATGAAAACGGGAAGTGCAAGAAAACTTGCAAAAATTATTGCAGTTTTTTTTAAATGAAAAATCTGAAGGTCAAATGAAAATTCGTAAATGGTAAGTCACTAATAACAATTCTCTTAGTTTTTAAAAAAATTGAATCGCATTCATTGTATATTTTAAAATTAACTAGCCATTGTACTCATGGCTTCTCCTGCACTTCTTTGTTCTATGCATAAGAAAAAGCTTAATGCCTGTTATTGTAAGTTGTACTGTTTGTAGTCATACATTAAAATGCAATTGATAAAAATATTGAAATTGTCTTTGAAAAATTACAGCAATGAAAATGATATCTCTATATAAGGCTAATTTTTGTTAATTTTAAATGGTGTAAAAATATTTGGATGTGTTCAAATGTTAGGTGGGTGAAAAAACCTAAGATCTTGGATCATCTACTTAACATCCTTGGAGAAGCATATAAGCTTTTTAATAACTCATTTAATCCTTCTAAATAATAAGGAACAAAAAAGTATACTGAATATGAATACTATACATACTGAATTGTTTGAAACCATCTAGATTTATGAAATTATATAAGGTTCATACCAGTGCAAATTCAATTTTATACGTTTACATCAATATTTTAGAATTTTCTTTTGTATGATATTTTTTGCGGCTAAATTTCTATATTGTATATGAATTTGAGCAATACATTTGTTTTAACTTAAGAATTTGGGTTAAAAAATTCAGTAGTGTACTGTAAAAAATGTTTTTAATGTTCATTATTTTCTTGATACACTTAATAATTCATTATTGGGAACTCATGTGACTAGTTTCTCATTGCTTAGTTCTTAATATCTAAGAATAACACATTTGCTTGGTTTCTTACATTTACTCTTTGCGCTTATAAAATTAGTTACATGCATGACTATTTAGCGAATGTAAGAGCTTTATTGTTTCAAATATAAAAACTATGATTGTATCAGCTAATTTTTTTTTTCTGAAAACTTTATCTGCAATGGCTTATAAAATTTTGTTAGCAAGATGACGGAACTTGAATATAATACACTAATGATAATGAAATATTTTATCTGCAGATATTTTTTGTTTTGCCACAGCAATTTGTAATGCCTTTGAGGGAATGGCAAAATGGCGTGAAATATCAACTTATACAATTTGCTTTTGAATAAATAAGTTCTCATTTCAATTCTAAATATCTAGTTGATATATATATATATATATATATATATATTGCATAATTATCAGAAGTTTGTCATTGCATGGGGTTTTATAATTTTAGCATATTGGGCAGTGAATGAAAAGATTCTGCGTTTACAAACCTTAAATAAAATCAGATATATAAACAAAGAAACAATTTTTAAAACTAAATAAAGTAGTCCAAAAGTATCACAATTATGTTATTTGAATTTATCCATTTTTTTAATCATTTCCCCCCTTACTTTTCAGGATCCGCCTTTGAAATTATATTATAGACCAAAATTGGATCTGGCTTAAATATATAGCAAAGTAAAATATTCAATTTAAAACTGTGTGTAGAGTGAAAGCTTCAATCTGCATCGTGTACATAGGTTTGTAAAAAGACATTGTTGTACCATCATCATGTTTTTGTAAAGAACTTGTATCATTTTTCCATAATTTTTTTTTTCATCTGAATATCTGATACAGGTATTCACATTATTGTATTCATTCAGTAATATTGTACAGATTTGCTGAATGAGTTTTGTAACATCTGTAATTTAGAGAGATTTTCATTGCTTACTCAATAGCGAATTTGCTAAAAACTGTGCAAATGATTTTTTTAAAAAAATATTTACTTTTTTTATTTTGTATAAATAAGACTACAATTTTTTGGTATCTAGCCGTCACCATAATTTATTTAAACATTCTTATAAATATCATTGTGAATTTTAATCATCTTCATACTTGTGCAAAAATGTAAATATTTATATTGTATAACTGTAAAAGAGAAGAGTAATATTTTTCTTATGTGTTTCTTCAGACTACTCAAATGTATTTAAACTTCTGATTGGGAAAAATGTGTGAAAAGGTTTTTCCTCTTATCAAATATTATGAAATCATGCTCTTGATAATCTTTTCGTTTTCTTTTCATACAGATTTTAAAATTCATGTTTTTGTGTCCTTATTAGAAAGCTGAATAATTCAGTATCAGACTGCATTATTTGTGTTATTTTAGGATGCTTTATCAAAACTATTTAAATACAATAAGATTAAAAAAAATTTCTATCATTTTAAAGACAGCTTTAACCAACTTCATATTTTTATCAGTCAGTTTATCTTTTACTTTTAGGTGTAAAAATTTTATAAAGTGATTGTATTATTGTGATTGAAAAATTGAATTTTAGAGACTTGCAGCGCATGTAGTGGCATTATATGATAATTTTCTAACTTTTGTGTATATCGAAATTAGAATAGCTGGTAAAATCCTTATGATATATTGTTGGTTAACTTTTTAACATCAAAGCAGTTTCCAAATGTCTCTCCCTTTAACACTCTCAATTTTCAGAGCAAAGCGGCATGAGTTGAACTCCCCTTCTGAATGGCTATTTACATCCCTATAATAGAAGTATTAAATCTGTTGCTGCATTGCTTTCGAATTGTTGCCTTACTATTTTCAAGAGTTGCCTTTCATGTTTAGCCTCAGAATTTAACTTCAAGTTTTTAATATGAAAGCTTTGTGCGTTGATTCTGTAATGATTTCCTTTTTATAAAATAATATTTGACTTTTTCTGTTACATTACTTCTGAAGTAATAACAAAGAAGATTCTTTAACATAGTTCCATATTATGGCTCTAAAATTTTCAATTTTTACTTAATATTAAAAAAAATCTTTTAAGGATGTGAAATTTGAGAGTTCTTAGTTAATGTTATGCATTTCGAAAATAATGCATTCATTCTAAACATTTATTTCTGTTTTATATGAAAAATTGGGTACATTGATTTTTAAAGTTATTTCTTGCACTTAATTTTTATGCTTTTAAAATATAAATAAGCAATTTGTCCCAAATATAGATAATACATTTATTAATTTTTTAATTTATGTTTGAAGTAATTTGGAAAAGGCGAAATATGTTATTTTTAGCATAATTTAATATTAAGACAAGAATGTGTAAAATGGAAACAGAAAATAGTCCTTATCAATAAATATTTCAAAAATAATTAATTCATTTTTAATAATTATGTTGCTTTAATTTCTCATGGCATATCAAATGATATATAGAAATTCTATAAAGAATTGTTGTATTTTAAATATTCAGTTTTTAAAAAAATTCAGAAATGCCTTATACGTATTTCTGAACTTTTGTAATATCTGTCTATCTCTATATGTATGAACAAAAACTATCTTTCTGATCACATGATAATAGCTGACAGTTAAATAGTGTAATTATTCTATGAAAAGAAATTTCTTAGCCCCATAATGTTTTACTGATACTCAACAAATTCTATATTCAAGATATACGATATGAAAAAAATGCAGTAAAAAATCAAAAACAACAATCTGAAATTAAAAAAAGTCAGTATGATGCTTCAGTTTTTAAGTTGGTATTTATGCTGTTGATCTTATACAATGAGGAGAACAAAATGCCACAGTCTCTGAAGTCTTTCAGATTCTCTGATGCTATTTGAAAGCAATATTTCCTATACTGAATCAAAAGTTCGAACAGCCCATGAAATATTTAAACTTATGATAGAAATTCAAAATCGGTTTCTTTCTACAATATTTCACTATTCATATGTGCAGATATTGCCTTGTGAATATTCATAAAGATAATGCAATAATTTTTGTTATTTGTATAAGTATGGTAAGTTTTATATAGGAGAGAATGTTTGAAACTTTACTGCAAAAATCAAAAAAGGGTCTGCGTCTGTGTTTGTCTTTTATCGTTAAGATAGCGCTGCAATGGAAAAGTATTTTTTATAGTGTTTAGCCTTAACTTTTGTATTATGTGCTTGAATGTAAATGGAATAATTGAAAATATGCAAACAACATTTTCATGAAACCCACCCTTCCTCCTCTTATGGCCTTAAGGAAAAATAACTATCTCTCTGTGTGTGTCATTTATTGTTAACATACTACTGTAATAGAAAATTTATTTTTTATAGTATTTTGTCATGAATTCTTGCCTATTATGTGCTTTCGTTAAACCGAATCTGAAAATAGAGCGTTTTTCTTAAATCTTTTTCTTCTGGCCTTAAATATGTAATTGTTAGCGTCCGACTTTGTTAGTAATTATTAAAACAGTTTAGTAATAAAAAAATTTTTTGTTTTAATATTTAGCCTCCAACTCTTTCATGTTATTTATGTGCATGTAAATGGAAACTGAAAATATACAACAAACTTTTTTTTCATGTAATCACTCCATATAACTTAATGCCTTAATGAAGAAAAAAATAGCATCTATGCATGCCATTTATCATTAAGACCTTCTGCAAGGGAAGGATTATTTTTATTAGTACAATGTGTTCCCAAATCAGTTGGGCAATAAGAATAGTTTATTATGTGAATGCTGTTTAGTCAAACATGGCAGTAAATATAGTTATTACATAGTAAAACACAAAGTTTTCAATTTTACAGTTGTTCTTTGTAGCTGCCTTTCATTATTCTACAAATGTCTGACCTGTAAATTAATTTTCTCAAACGTTAGTGAGCATATTAACATTGATCTAACCAAATTCTGTGATGAGTTGTGATTTCTATTTTGGAAGGAATTTTGGGAATGGCGTTGCTAAATTTGGTTGAACAAAAACTTCATACACCGTAATCGAGTGGTTCAAGATCGTACTAACCATGGAACCAGTCCAAACTGGCACTTCCATAATGAAGGAACTTCTTACCTAAATGCTATATTGGCTTTATGTGCTATCTTGATGGAGGATGAAACCTTCAAGTATTGTTTCTTTCTGGATTGACGTCTGAATCATGTCCAGATATACGAATCCATCGACAGTTTATATGTTTTTCCAGAAAAGAAGGGCTAAACACATTGGAAGAACATAGGCAGAAAGCATATTTACCTTTGACTGTTTTTCATATTTGTAGATGACATGAATATTTTAGGATTTCCGAATCCTGACTTTCTGTTTGTTCCTTCTTCCATTCAAATAAGATGTTGCCTTGTTTGTGAAAGCTAATTGCGAAAGAAATTGTCTTCCATTGCCATTCGCTACAAAATGCTGCCATTTTTGTCAAGTTGATGGGCTTCTGAGATTCAACAATTTATAAGGGTGGTGCATTGTAAAATTTGGTGCACTGTTGTTTTAGGAGTTACCATGTCTGCATTAGTTCGCATTACGTATTTCCTCGTCTATTGAATGATTGTTATTGCCTTTTCCATCTGTGTTCATACTTGGTCTGCCTTGATCATTACACCTATGTGCCACATATAAGTAGTTAATTGATGTCAGTTAATATATGCATGCTATAATGGTATCACTTTTTGGATTATTTTTTGTAAATTTTAGATTGAAATTTCGTTGCTTTTATGCAACAGATTGCTTTTTCAGGGCCAGTGTACGTCTCCATCGTTACGCGAGTATTGAACGAATGATAGAAGCCGTGACTAGCAGCTCAATGGCGCTTCGACAGTTTTTTAAATAGATGAGATATGTAGCGATATCTATCCGCAAACTTGGAATACTCTAACATTAAACTGTATTTGAACCAATAACTTACAAATCATGTTTCGCATATTATTTTGTAACCAAGTTGCCCAATTAATTTGTGAGCACTTTATATTTGCATTAAAATCTTTCCTAATATGTCCTTACATGTTTGCAGAATCTTTGAAAATTTGTGACATTTTCATGAGTAACTCCCTCCTCTTATGACCTAAAGAGAAAAAAAAGCGGTCAGGATCCTTATTTGTCAATAATCTTTACGATAATGTTTCAATAGGAAAGCTATTTTTATAGTATTTAGCGTTCAAATCCTTCTTACTATGTGTTCGCATATAAATGGAATTTGAAAGTATGCAACGAAATTTTTTCGTGAATTCCTCCCTCTTCTTTTGGCCTTAAGAAGAAGAAAAAGATTGTCAGCATTGTTTGTAGTATTTTGTCTTTATCATTAAGATAATGCTGCAATGGAAAGATTATTTTTTTATAGTATTTAGAAGTGAAATCTTTCCTATTATGCGCTCGCGTGTAAGCGGAATTTTTGAAAATATTTAACCATTTTTCTCCTTTGAACTCTCATCTAGTGGCCTTAAGGAAAAAATGTTCAACATCTTCCTTAGTCATTTATCACTATAATAGAGCTGTAATGGGAAGAGATGTGTGTTTTGTTTTTTAATTATTGTATTTAACCGTAAAATCTTCCCTAATATGTTCGCGTATGTAGACAGAAACTTTGTAACAACTTTTTTCACGAATCCCGCCCCCAACTGCTGATGGCCTTAAAGGAAGAAAAATTGACAGCATCTATGGCTGTCATCTATTATTAAGACAGAGTTGCAATGAATTTTCTCTATATTTAGCCGTACAACCTTAATTATTATGCTGTGCTCCTGTAAATAGAAGCTTTACAAGTATGCAACGAACTTTTTTCGTGAATCCCGCCCTCCTTTTATGGCCTTAAAAAGAAAAAAAAAATCATTGCGATTGTTTATTTGTTATTAGGATAGTTCTACTATAGAAAAGTTATTTTTATAGTATTTAGCTGTCAAATTTTTCCTATTATGTGCTGGCATGCAAACGGAAACCGTAACCTGGCATGCAAACCGTGATTATTTTCCCTCTGATGTCAAGGCACATACAAATGAGCTGTGATAGAGGGAACTACTCTAAGAATTTAGATTCCCACCGCATTACCCCGGTAGCCATTTCCGAAATTCCAATCATCCTACAAAGGAAGCGGAACGCCCGGAAACGGCAGTCTTTAATGTAAAGTCGAAATCATCCGAGTATCCAGAAACGCCACACTCGATGTAAAAATTTTAAGTAGTAACATGCTCATGCCTGTTACCATCGTATAATTTTTAATAGAACCTTGAAAATCGACTAGTAAAACGTATTAAAATTATTGATCAGCTTATCGTTTCTTAGTTATAATTCATTGATGTTATAATTTTAAATTATAAAAGATGAAATAAATAATCTAATAACCCTATATAATATGTCTGGTTAAAAGAGTAACTTCATTACTGTTTTCGAGTATTAATTACTCTTTTTATTCTGCCATGCTTCTCTATCCTTGGAAACAAGCATGAGTTGTTGATTTGTGCGATCCGAGAGTTTTGTTAAAAAGCTAAGCATGTTTTCTAGATTTAATATCTACTGCTGTATGTAATAGTGTAAATAAAGCAATAAATGAAACGATTTTAGTTTTTAAAATGTTGTGAAAATGTATTTTAAATTGTTTTAGTATGTTAAAGAACAATTAATGTATCCATATTATTTAAAGAAAAGGTGGAAAGAGGTCTTTTAGCTGTGAAAATCTTTTGAGTATTCATCTTTTGATGTGCTTTGCACTCGTATGTCTCATCGTATGCGACATCAAATTGTACGCGTCATATTGAATTCGAGTGCAAAGGGTTAATATCATTCAGTGAGATAATATTAGAAAATTATATTATTGCATATTATTTTCATGTTTGTTTCAAATTTCATTTTTGCCCTCATTAATTGCATCATATTCTGACCTTGTATGCCAACTTATTTTTAAGTATTAAAAATGACCTTAAAGATTTTTGAATATTTGATTTAAATATGGTGTTGATTCTTTTTTTTTTTAATGTTACAAGTGCTTTTTTTACATGTTAGTCATTTTATTTTCTTTCTTTTTTCCCCCTTTTTTCAAAAGTTTGTGATAAGTTAGTTGCAGTATGTAAAGATTTTTTGCAATTAGTAGACTGTTATATACCTTGTAAAGAACCTATCTTTGTAAAATAGTTGATAAGAATGTTTACCATGTCTGTGAGAATGAGTTCCAAAAATTTGTTGCATTTTCATTACTTTTGTATAAAAGCTGTTGTTGTAAAGGGATTGAAATCTAGCCTTAGCATTCATTATGTGATGTTCATTACTATCATATGCAATGTACCAAATACATCACTATGCAATATACCAAAATATTACTATGCAGTGTATTATAACATTACTATGCAATGTCCCCAAAACTCATTTTTAAAAGGTTGAAATTTATTGTTATCCTTGACTACAAAGTGAAATGACAGATTTTATTAACTTTCAATGCTGTAATACAGAAATTAGAAAAATGAAATAGCTTTGAATGCCTTTGTTTGTAGTTCTTTTGAAAAGATAATATATTTTATTGTGGTTTATGAATTTTTACCCAACTTTTCAACCTCTTTGAGCAATAATTCTCAAGCAATATTATTTTATTGAAATTCTGTGATATCCAGAAAAGTTTTGTTGCCTGTAACAAATTTCTTTCTTAAAAATAAGTCATAAAGGCTTCCTTATTCCAAAGCTTGGGAATATGAGAAAAGAGAAACATTTATTACTGATCTGTATATAGGTTTAAAATAGTTTCTTAACAAATTTAAATAAAGTGCTTTTTTTATATTTTTACTCTCATCAACTAATAAATATTAAAAAATTCAAAAGACAATTGGCTTGCAATTTAAAGTGCTCATTGTTTTTTTTTAAGCCCTCTTCTCATAGTTGCTTTTTTTATCTTTTTAAATGCTCAATGAATCGAACCATCATTATTTAACTGAGAAAATCTGTTCAAAAGCTTATTTTAAATTTATACCATTTAGAAAATTTCAATCGTATGTTTTCATCATTTAAAAAATGTAGAAATAGGACCGTTTTTAAAAATATTTAATTGTTTTCCCTGCTTCATCGTATATTAGTTAGATCAATAGCCTATTTGTCCTTTAATATTATTTCAAAAGATTTAAAAAATTGTTCATTACTTTCCATATTCTTAAGTTAATGTAATTAAAAATAGATTTTTGTTGATTGTCGTTTCGAATGTTTGAAGTGAATGCTTATTGTTTTTTCCATATAGAATATCCTATTAAAGATTTTGTCTGAAAAAGATGAATTTTGGTGTACCATTTCTAAAGTCGATGTACAAAATATTTTTGAACTCGTATTAAATGCAAAATTTTGTAAATAAAAGTGAAGTTGCTCCGTGTGGAGCTTGAATTTTTGAAAATTCAAAAGGTCCACTCGAGTCTATAGACAGAATTTATTTAAGTGATTATATTTGAGAATAATTGCATGTTGTGTTTAGTATTTTTATGAGGAAAATATTTGTTTTAATCTGCACCTGTTTGTCGGTTGTGTGTAACACAAGAAGCTTGGATTCATTATTCAAACCATTAACTAGATGTGACCTACACAGTGAGATTTTTTTTTTTTTTGTGATTGCATTTGCTCAATTAAGTTCAACATATTATAATGTTTTTATGAAGGAGTATGTCAATGTGTAGTCATGTTTATATTTATAAATCTTCTTTCTTAAATGCCAGGAAAACTAAAAACTTGTATATCTAGTAACATTCAAACCATTTGCATTGAAATCTGACAGTCATCAAAGCAAGTATGCTGTGTGTTAAAGAATTCAAAATACTTCATTTAAAAATGGTATTTTTCAGGAACTAAAATAGGCTCTGTTGTGTTTTGATTATATTCTCTATTAGATATTTAGAATATTATCTTTGTTTAGTTTATTTATTATGTCACTTGATGTAGAATAGTTTGATAGTGTATTGTAATACTTTTAAAATGTATTTCAAAACAAGTGCTTATTGAGATTGCGAACTCAATTTTTAAAAATTTATTTTCCTGTTTAATTTTTATCTAATGCACAAACATGATAAATTTTGTAAGTACGATTTGCTGTGGTACAGCCTCAAAGGTTGTTCCCTAAATTGTCCAAAAGTGTCTCCTGTACTATCAATTTCCTTGACTATCAAATGACGCAACCAGCGACGAGGAGTTAAATGAAACCTTAAAGGAAGCACCATAAGGAAAAAAATCATAATTGCACTTCCTTCATGCTCAAACAGTGGGATTGTAATCTTTTTTCTATCATAGTGATCTTGTTTTACTCCCCATTCCATCAGTTTCCTTGAACATCGTGTGCTTTGAAACCCAAAAATTCATTGAAACAAACAAACCTTATAACAAAAATACATAATTGAACTTATTTCCTGCACAAGCAATATGATTGTCTTTAATTTATCATCGTAATAATAATAAATTATTTCCTATCTTCAAATTGACTTTCTATTGGTGCTCAAGAAGTTCTTGCATAATCGTCTACTCATATCTATTGTAATTTAGTACTGTTTTTCCGTCTACTCTATTCAGATCGTTTGCTGACAGCAGGAACCATTTAGATATTTTTTAAAATCCTGTTTGCCTTTCTTCAAAACTTTTTAAGTGTCACGAGACTGATTGTATTTTGCGAAACTAGATTAATTTGCATGTAATTTTTCACTCCTCCTCTTTGCCATAGAACATTACTGAAAATTAATTTGTATCGGTAACAATCCTAATTTTATGTATATTTAAAATGTTGTTATACTACATTAAATTTATGTAATTGTTAGAATTTAATTCTATTGTTGGAATCAAACATTAAATTCTTTTGCGTACGCCGTGTATTTGCATTTTCTTAGATATTTTTAAATTTTTATTCATTTTAATAGTTATGAAATTTATATACATGCTATTATTAGTTGCTTTATTTATTATTATTTTTCAAAGAAAACATAAGTATAATTCGAACCTGTTTTTGCATTATAATTGCTCAGGTGATTTTACTGTCTTTCATTGGTAAAATATATCGACTGCTTCCTATGTGTTATTATTGTGTACTGTTCCAGAATATAATTTTTTAAATATCTTTTTTAACACCTAAGTATCGTATTTGGCAAACTTAATTCGACATCATGTACTTGAAAATTAATATAACATTAAGATTACCTTTTTTATTGTACGTTTTCGAGTGACCTACCTCAAAAATCTGAATTGCATGCTAGTCATTTCCATCTTACGGCCTTTAAAAACCAATTCTATATCATTTCATGTTTATAGTTTTTATAACCAGTATTCTCAAGCAATCATTACAATTGTTTTGATACACATTGCTCAAGCACTGTTATTCTTATCTTTGCTTTTTTTAATCATGAAATAATTAATATAATATTGTGAGATACTTGTTTACCTGGAGCCACCAACTATGTCTTCCTGTGCACCTTCCAGCTTTTTATAACTTTCTATGTGAAAATGTTAATCATACTTGTTAGTATTTGAGTAAGAGTTGAAGAAGTTTTTCTTTTGTGTTATCCGAATGTTAATTATTCAAGATACGGTTTTTTATAAAACTTTACAGAAACATTATTTTAAAAATAATTACAATCACTTTCATTTTTAAAGCTTGACTTTAGCATTTTACAATCATTTTTTGCCCATTCACTTACAGTGATGTGCTGGACAATTACATTCAATCATATATTCTTTGAGATCTTTGGCTGTGATTAAGTCATTTGTAAAAATTAATCAAACTTTGATTCCTTAAATTAACTCAAACACTGTGTGCTTCCATATCCGTATGGTAAAGACGTTATTCGCTTGTTAAGGTTATTCATCCTTTCGACTCTAATGTGCATATACATCCCAGAGATCATACTTCATTCTTGTTGGGTAAATAATTTCTACTCTTACTTGGATTATCATAAAAAGAACTCTTTTTACACGAAATTTAAATTGTACAAAAGTCGGATCGAACGGACTATATTCTTTTATTGAAGATAAAATCGAGTTTAAAACCAGAGCAGACATACATTCATGCAGTTTTTTTATAATTCAATTTCAAACAAAGAATGAATCTTTCTTAATAAAAAATATTAAATATGATGAATTACAAAATTTATTGCGTTTATCTGAATAATATAGTTCAAACATTAGTATTGGCTTAAGTATACATAATTATTTAAAGTACATTTTCTGACAAAAGAGGAAAAGTAATTATTTTGCAATTATTGAAAAGAACCTGATCTGCTCCTTCCGACTTAAATATTTGTCCCTGTTGGAAATTGTGTTTGTGTATTTCATTCCCAGATTGTTTTCAAAATAAACTTCAATGTATTGCAGTTAGAATTTCATTCAAATAAGATTAAATTCATATGAAATAACTAAATTTTCCAAAATCTTTACTCCTTTGCCCATATGTAGAATGAGATCGAATTAAAGGGGCGGGGTGGGGGGTGAGAGACTGTTTTAGTTTTATGCGCAAGTCATTCCAGTGAATTAGTAGCCTTGCTGTTGGTGGCTCTTATTTTTTTACTTACATAAATTATTTTGTTGAGCATACTCAATTTAGGATACTCTATTTATCTATAATTATGATATTCCAGTTGCATTATCCTCTGTTAATGAAAATAGCATGAGTTTGAAGTTAATTTATTGGAATAATTTGTCATAACTAACTGTGATACTATGTATACTGTTTCATGGATATCTAAATATTCAATAAAATGTAAAGTCATCCACTTGCATTTCATTTATTTTATATTTTCACACAATCCAAGTGCAGATCCATCATTTCTGAAATGAAACAATTAAGGGCTTGTATTTAAAATACATTAAGGGGTCATCATATAATGGATGTGTGATAGGTCTGTATTGTAATTTTATGCGTTTACAAATTCATTATCAATTAAAAAAAAGTGTTGTAAATAAAATTATAATGATATTAGACTTTGCTAAAGTAGTGTAGATTTGGGTTTAATTAATTAGTGTGTGTGCGTTTTGAATTTCGAAGAAGTTCGAAGTTTTTAAGCTTTGTAAATTCATTCAGACATTTGAAAAGCTTCACCTGAAAAAATTAAATATTTTTTTATACATTACGCATTTGAGTAACAATATGCTCATTTGTTGGTAAAACATTTCTAATTAATAAATTTGAAAAAGGTTCAAAACAATGTACTAATAATTAAATATTGCATTTAATCATTATAATTGCTTCTGCTATTAATGAATATTTTGAATTATTTACAGTCACATTCAGAAATGTGTTTTTAGTTTTTGTGTGTATAAACTACAATAGAATATTTGTTACAAAATATTCTGCTAAATGCTGCTGTTTTCAAGATTTAATAAGAACAGATCAATTTCTCTATTTAATTTCATTAACATAATAATAAAAAGAAAACAGCCATAGTATATCTGGCTGACTTGAGTTTTTGGCTGTTACAACCGAAACAAAACTTAATAAATAATAATAAATATGGACTTTCTAAAGTTTATTCATTTGGAATTTTTTAAACTGTTAGCTTCAGCATCCCAACTTTCCATAATTTGTAATCGTAGTCATTTACTTTATTTAGAATAGATTTTGGAGTATTAGATAATATCAATGTTTTTTTGTTACTCATATATTTATGAAAAATGTTTGTTGTTTCATGAAGAGTTCAGAATTAATTTTCATTGAGTCAATAAGAATAGGTTGATTGAATGGTTGAAATGGTCTAAAATAGTGATATTCGAAGCATCATAACTTGGTCGATTTGAGTACATGCATGCATAATATAATATTGCTTTTGTTTAAATTTTAATGTGTCAAAAACATTTTACTAAATGTTATCAACAGGATTAGGGAATTAAAATTTGGCATCTTAATTCAATTCCTACTATTAGCTCACATTATCCCTATATATAAATATCTTGTTCAAATTTTCAATTCTTAATAAAATGCTTTCTATTTATCCACTCAAGTTGAAGTAAATTTTTTAAAACTTGTAGTGGATGACATTTGAAGTTAATACAATTTTTTAAAAATATTAATTCATTAATTTTTTTATTAACTAATTAAAAACTAACTTTCTCGCCAAATAAGTAACGAATTCAGTGGTTTTCCCCACGCCAATGAGGTTGGCCTTAACATGTTTTCGGTCAATTATTTCAGGCGATTCTGTTTATTTTTCTAATGTTTGATGCATTTAAAATACAACCTTGTTAATTAATCGATTTTTTGGATTCATTTTGAAGTACTTTCGAATTAAAATAATACAGAATAAAGAAAATTAAAAATTTCTAATCTGTTTTGCGGTACCTCAACTGGCGTAGAAAATTCATGCAAGTGGCGTTGAAAATTCAACGCTAGTATAATTTTTTGATGAATTATTTATAATAAGTGTAATTATTAGGCTGTGATAACTTGATTGGTAGGGCATTAGATTCACATCCCTTGGGCTCTGAGTTTGAACCCACCAGCCGAAAACTGTGTGTGTGTGTGGACGCTAAATCTGTCGAGGTCACAAATTCTTCCATGTTGAGAATAATACCGCTGGGTCAAAGGTGATCGTTCTCTGTTTCAGATCTAAATTACGATCTTGGGATGAATGAATGAATGAAATGTGTGACTGAATTTCGTCCCATAAAAAAGGCTTGTGACGTATGTGAGCTAGAAGTCAGACTTTTACTTTCGGGTGCTCAGGGGTCCATACCCTCTGAAGCTACTACACCCCTCCTTCCGTTGTAAAGGGGAACACGAGAACAATTGTAATTATTTTTTTAAAAAATTCTTTGTTGACGTTAGTAGGAATTGACTTATATAACTTGTTTTTTTTAAGTACATTTATTGACTCATACTACATACGTCATTTAAAGTATTTTTCAAATTGGAAATATGTGCCTATATTGACCGTTTAGAAAGTAGCTGCTGAGTCGCGATTACAATGAGCGCATGTATATTGTAAATAGTTCATGAAACATCGGAAATTGGTGTCAAAACTATAACAAAATTGGTTTATAATCGTTTTAAAGAATAAATATATAAATGGAATATAATAGATTAAAAACAAAAGTTTAAAAAAATCTATTTAAATTGAAACAAATAGGATTTTACATCAAGTCGTATCGCATGTAGTTAATGATTTTCATCTATTTCTCACAGCATTATTATTTTCATTGCGTTCCCAGAAACTGATCAGGAGCTAGATGAGGTTTATTCTTTTTAAGAATGAGTGAAAGGATTATTGGAACTATTGGGTTTATCAATTATTAAAATTGATAAAGTCAATTCAATTAATACATAGTTTTGCTAAGGAAAAGTAATGAAACATTCTTTTTAACTATTTATAATGGTGGATGGCTATATTTTCTGTCCACTTGCAATTGGAATTTATTTATGGTTATTTTATTTCTGTGTATTGATAATTAGATATTGAGGATTAGATGGTATTGTTGAGAAAAAAATACATTTTTAATTGTTTTCTTGGTATTGAGGTAATTGATTGCACTGCTTAATTTGTTTATTGTGAGAAAATTCATATGAAACGATTGAAAAATAATGCCCAGAAAAATATGTGTTTTATGAAGATTACTTCCTGCAATTTTCGCATATATATATATATATATATATATATATATATATATATATATATATTTGTTTAGCTTTTAAATACTCATTTGGTTAAGAAATATTTGCGTGTAATATAATATATAATATGTAAATATAATAGTGTAAAAAATTAATTTTTTTTTCCAATATGCTATCTACCTTACTTAATTGTGTAGTTACTTTACGAATGGATAGATGGCGTCGCATGAATATTTATAAAAGTAAATTTTAAAGACTATAATTTATGTTAAAGAAAATGATACAAATTAAATTTAATTAATTAATTATAATATTAAATTATTATTTAAAAATAAAAACTCAAAACTATTTGTCAGTTCGTCATGTCGTAACTAATACTATTAACCTTCAAATCGCTTGCTTTTTTTTTTGTTGCTGTTGTGGATATTTTAAACATCAGACTATTAACGAAGAAATTGAACAATCGATTCTTCAGTGACTATAGGAAGATAAAAATTCCTGACCTTTCATTTTAAATATACAATAAAATGGCGCAAGAAAAAAAATATCTTAATGCTCTACATGATCCGTCTATCGATCCTTAATGTAACTACACAGTTAAATAAGGTAGATCGCATATTGGGACGATACTGAGTTATTACTAATTTTTAAACAAAAGTAATGTATTGTAGTGAAACCATAAGCATTTATTTCCCCCCCCCCCCCCGCATTGTAGTTTTTAGTTACTCATAATGAAGTACTTTTCACACAGCTATCGAACCCAGAGTTTCCTTTTTAGTACGTAGTTGTAGCAGTTTAATTTTGTATTTAAAAAAATAAAAATGTTAAAATAGCAAATGCCGGCCTATTTATTACTATTATTTGTAGATTTCCTTAATACTGATGATTGAAAACATCGATGATATAAAAAATATAATTGGTAAAACACTGTATTATATATATATATATATATATATATATATATATATATATATATATATTCTTTAAAAAATGAAAAGTAATTTCAAAATGATATTTTGAACACTGTTCTGTCTATGGAATTGAATGCCTATATTGCTATTTTTTTTTATCCAAATAGCAAACGGAATAAAATAAATTTGAATTCTTTAATAACTGAAAATTAGTAATAATGAATGACGAAATTTCGAAAAATATTAAAATGATTGCAGTGTGTAGCTGTACAGCTTAAAAGGGATAATTTTAACACAGTTCTGTCATATAATTCTAAAATATGAATTAGAAATATTAAAGGATACTTGAAGAATTACGATGAGTTTTAAATGATATTGAAATATCATATGTAGTATATGTATTTATTTATTTTTAAAATTGACATGTTACTTATGTGTTAACTGAATGAATCCCTTTTGTTTTGATTTCAATAGCTAGTTTGATATCTTAATTTAAATCTTTTTAATTTAGCTGCAGATCTTTTGCTGTTTCTAGCTATTTGGAAAAAGAGATGCCATAATTATAAAATGACATGCCTAAAGCAAGTATTTTTGTGTATTAATATGTGACAGTATTTACAGAAATGTTCTTAAAAATTTTATACAAAGGAAGAAAACAATGAATTGCAAGAAAAATAAGCACTCAAATTTTTATTAAATTCTTCCGTATTGTCATTACAGATAAGTGATATTCACACAAACGAAAAAATCATTAAGAAATACTACTTTAAGTATCAAAAGTTAATTAATTATTACGAGAATAGATTCACAGTGAACCCTGATTCATGGTCATAATATTGATAAATCGATTGTTTGCAAAAATTAATATCAAAAAGTAGATTTTTCAAAAATATTTTTTTTTCTTTGAAGTAAAATTTGGGTCGGCACTGTATATAACCGCTTATCTTAATTTTAAGAAAATAATGTATTTGAATCTCTGTCCAGAAGAGGGTGTTTTGTCTTCCCACACTGTGACAGGCTCGAAAGAACTTTCCAGCTTGTC
The DNA here is from genome assembly GCA_026289955.1 of Argiope argentata. Classification (NCBI taxonomy): domain Eukaryota; kingdom Metazoa; phylum Arthropoda; class Arachnida; order Araneae; family Araneidae; genus Argiope; species Argiope argentata. Next base: position 19,164,539 of record JAOUZG010050968.1, read on the forward strand.
AGAAGCCGTTGTCGGCAAAATATTCCAGAAATATAAAAATTAAACACGAATGTATCCTTCAAATGTTGCCTACAGCTGTCGGCAAAATTCTGCATTGTAAAGCTAAGTATCTGATTGGAATATTGAAACTTAAATTGGTTCTAGATCTAGAAACAGAGAGATTTCAGATTGAAGTCTATTGTACAATCCAAATTAATTACATCATTAAGTTTAAATCTAGCAATAGGTGGGAAGCAAAATAACATAGGCTTTGGAGGTGAAGTAGTTAAATCGACCGAATAAATAAGTCTATAATCTTAATTCTAAAATAAGACTCAGAATCCTTAACTCATTAAGAAATTTATATTAATCAAAGCTTCGGTACTTGGAAATGTTTAACGCTGGGTTTCCAAATCATAATTCTTAGAACAAAAGACACGCCAAAATTATTTTACCCATTACCATAATATATGAATACATTAAGCTATATAAACAAATTAATATAATTAAACTACAATCTCATTTCCTTCTTTCTCATAATATAGAATATCGTAAAAGATGATGAAGTAGAATCATGATTATAGAAATATATTTTAGAAGTTGAAGATCTTGATCTAAATTTGAAGGACTGCATTCATCATTAATTTAATTTTTGATTTGATGTTGGTTCGTTTACGAGACAGAGAAATGAGGAATACTTTGATCAGATATCACCTACACCATGTTACCTACAAGGAAAGATTATGCTCTGAAACATTATATATGAGTTCTTCGGTCCAATCAAAACACACGCTGGAATGAATACGAATGTGAAATATCGGGGATCACACCCAGTATACAGCTTACACAATCATAAATCTTATAAAAATAGCTTATAAGTGAGAAAACTTTTGTCATAAGGCAAATATCTGCTGATAGGATGGATTGTCACAGGAAAGTGTCTGTACGCCAGAAATATTAATCAGATTTTATAAGGTTCTGATTGGACTTTATGATCTTCAGGGGTTTCAGAATCTCTCCGGAGGCGAGTTTTCCTCTCCACTCAAAGTGCGGTTGTCGGATACATATGGCGAGCGCGGTGTAAACGTAGGAGAAGACACCGAAGCTGGCTGAATGATGTCCATTTCAATATGGTTGGGAATTACATCCGGAATTTGGAATTCTCTCCGACGGTAGCAATAAATACGTCCGATAACTCTGTCCAACGGGTCTAATGAGTACATGAACTCGGGTAAGAAGGACCAATCTCGTAATTTCAAGGGTAGCATGAATGGGTAATTGCTCTGCATGACGTTTATTACAACTATAACAATCGTCAGCACTAGTAGTGGTATTCCCACACCTTTTAAAACTTGCGGACCTCCTACTGAGAGTCCAAATACAAATAAGGGGAGTAAAAGAAACATCATCAAGAGATAGAAAAGGCTGAACCATCTGTATCGACTGCTTATCTCGCCCAATTTTTTGGCAAGCGGTATAGGTAGACGGGTAGAAGGAACAAGATATAAGAGGATGATCCCAGTAATATTAAAGAGCAAATTGCAAAAGGCAATCTGCAATGTATCTTTTAGTCTGGCTGGTGGTGCAGCGAAAGCAGCTAGTAGTCCCGTGGTCGTAGTGCCTATGTTTGAGCCCAAAGTGAATGGATAAAGGCGCTCCAAGGACACCAGCCCCATGCCCGCCAGTGGCGTGAGAGCAGATGTGAAGACGGAGCTTGACTGTAACAGAACAGTGAGGGCACACCCGAGGGCCATTGCTATCCAGCCGGTAAACAAATTAAAAGGCGAGGGTAGCTCCGCATTGAAGATACGTCGTAGCTGAGAAGCAATAGGACTACCTATACTGGAATGTAGCAGCTTGGATAGAGCTACGAGACAACCACAGAGCAGTAGGATAGATATGATCAGCAGACATAATCCCAAATTGGAATCCGATCCAGGTATACGCTCCAGGATATAACCACCTAAATTTGAAGCAAAGATAAGAGAATAATTAAGATAAAAAAGAAAATATCTTTGGAGAATTTTCTAATTTTTCATTTATTCTTTCCATTCATGCAATAATTACAGATGTGCTATTTTATAGGAATTTATGAGTTGCTAATTTAATGCTATTGAAATCCCCCAGAAGAATAGGGAAATACAAGGAATACAAAATGCATTTTTTTTAAAAAAAAACTAATCTAATAGACATTTTTCTACTCAAAACTGCTTAGAGGCATGCTTATAGATTTATTAATGCAATATTTTTTAATTATTAGAATTGGCTGCTCTTTTTGATGGTTGATTATTTTAGGCCAAATTTTATTACTGGTAACGTGACCAATGTAGCTTATTTGCTATAATAATTATTAGTGTAAACAATTGATAATATCTAGATAATAGATGTTGATGAAACTTCACATAATTAGATTAAAAATCATCTATTTATTTAGCTACGATGGAGAACCAATCAAACATTTGTAATAATTATTACATTTTTTGACATTATTAGTTAAAGCCATTCAAAAATATTGTGATGAAGGATATATAAGCCAGATAACTTCCTTTGGGCTGAAGGGTCCCTTTTGATTGATTGGTATGTTATTCGGCTACTAACCTGAGGATTCGGAGTTCGGGCCTAGCGCAATCCACACACACCAACAATGGTAACCCGGCGACCGACCTTGGATAAACGCAAGCTTCGCACTTAGCTTAGTTCAACTATCGTGGTGCCCTCTATCGGCAACTTAAAGACCGAGAAGCACATTAAATACGATAGTTGTTAACATCACCAAGAAAACCTCACATTGGTATCGATCGTCTAATCCACCGACTCACTGGTGGGATAGTATATGGTGAATGCCATATAAGCCAGATAATTTCTTTCGAGCTGAAGGGTCCCTTTTGCTTGATTGGTATGTGAGTCGGCTACTAGCCTAAAGATTCGGAGTTCGGACCTAGCGCGATCCGCTAATCACCAACAATATTAAGCATATAAGTGTTTTTTTTTTCAATTCCCACTATATATAGTTTAAATTTTCAATGGTTACTTTACGTTCATCCAATCAAGTTCAAGTAATTTTTTTTAACTTGTAGTGAACGACATTTCATGTTAATACTGTTTTTTTAAACATTAATTCATTAGTTTTTTATTAATTAATAAAAAACTAACTTTCTCAACAAAAATCTTCATTTCCTAGCCACCAAATAAGGAATAAATTCAGTTTTTTTCCCCCAACGTCAATGAGGTTAGATTTAACATGTTTCCGGCCGATTATTTTAAACGATTATGTTTATTTCTAATGTTTGATGCATTTAAAATTAAACATTGTTAATTAATCGATTTTTCTGGTTCATTTTGAAGTACTTTCAAATTAAAATAATATAGAATAAAGAAAATTAGAAATTTCTAATCAGTATTGATTACGCCAATTGATGTAGAAAAATCAAGCATTTTACGATGTCACAATTGGCTTTGAATCCTCAACTGGCGTTGAAAATTCAATCCAGTATAATTTTTTGGATCAATTATTTATAGTAATTGTTATGCTGGGATAGTCTGGTTGGTATGTAGTTGGATTTGCATACCTTTGGCTGCGAGTTCGAACACCATATATCGAAAGGAAAATTGGCAGGAAATTCGCTTTCTATTTTGCAGCTTAATATTGCAATTATGCCATAATTATATACATATTTTTATTAATAGTAATTATTTAATGAAAAGTAACTAAAATAAAAAGTTTCTTTGTCAACCTAAGCAGGAATTATTTAAAAAAAATGTTTTTATATTACTTGTTTGAAAGAAAGACGCTTTGCATTTTTTTTGTTGTTGTTTCTTTATTCATTAGATTCTTCTTCGTTTAAAAACAAATAATGGAATTCTCTTTCCCAATTTACTCTTGACTATAATTATAACTTCTAAACTAACACTCTGATATAACTAAATTTATAACAAAATACAGAATCTTATTAATAATAAATAAAAGAACATTTTTATATGATATATCACAAATAGATTTAAATGGCCATTTCAATGACATGGGAAAAATCAAGAAATTTTATGGATTAAAAAAATGCAACTGAATAGGTACAAATAATTTCAAAAATTGTTATAAAATTTTGCAAATGTTTAAAATTTGCTCGAGTTTATATAGAAATATTATTTTTATTTAAAATTGCCAGAAATCTATTAAATGCAGAAGGTTTTATTCCTATCCCAAACCACAGGCTATGCGTCATAATTGTGATGCGAACGTACAGGGAAATCAACTTTTCAGAATTTCAATCATTTACTAAATTTGAAGATAATATAATTGTTGTTGCAGATTTTGGATGAATTTTGTGATATTTTGTCATTTCCAATCGAAACTGCCTCCATAAACAATGATCTAGAAAATTCAGGTAGAATATCGTTACTTCCATCAATAATAAAATTCCGAAAAATACAAGAAGTACCTCAGATTCCTATATTTATTTTCAATTGCGATTAATGTTTGGCTTAGTAGAAATCATTCATCGATTTTTTTTTATTTCTATTCCCTAAACAAACAACGAGCCTTTGGCTGTTTGTCATAGTTATGACAGCTGTAACAACGAAGCTTTTTTTACGCTTATTATAGTCTGCAAAAAGTTGACAGTTTGATAAATGTTGAAGTGGGTGAAGAATTTTCTTCTTTTCCCAATTGCTAAAATTGACCCCAGAGCGATTAATTAGCAGAAATTATTGGCTCCTAGTTACCTCAAGGCATTACAAAATCATAGAATTGTGAAAATATTACAAATTTGTTAAATTGCATTAACTTATTAAATGATATTTGACGATATAATTCATTGTTGTAAATAAACTTGTCAGCACAGAGCAATAAATATTTAATTTGAGACTGATATTCGTTTCATAGGGGTTTAATTTATGACCTACAGGAAACTATTCTAAAGCTACTAAAAATGGGTTATGAAATTCTGAACCTTGAGATAAATAGACTGTGGTGAATACTATATAAGCCAGATAACTTCCTTCGAGCTGAAGGGTCCCTTTTGCTTGATCGGTATGTTACTCGGCAACTAACCATAGGATTGGGAGTTCGGGCCTAGCTCTATCCGCTAATCACCGACAATGGTAACCCGGCGACCGACCATTGCACTAGCGTCGTTCAACTGTCGTGGTGCCCTCTCTCGGCAACTCAAAGAACTAGAAGCGCATTAAATACTTCAGTTGTTAACATCACCAACAAAATCTCACATTGGTATCGCTCGTCTAATCACCGACTCACTGGTGGCAGAGTATGTGGTGAATGCTACATAAGACAGATAACATAGCTCGAGTTGAAGTCGACTTTTGACTTATCGGTATGTTACTCGGCTACTAACCTTAAGATTCGGAATTCGGGCCTAACGCTATCCGCTAAACACTGACAAGACCAACACTGAATCCAGTGATGTAGCAAGGAGTTAACTATAGTCTGTGTGATTTCTGTAGGTGGTTCAAGGATACCGATACCACCAATCTTCACTCTTTCACCTGGCAGAAAGCCAGTAACGAGGTAGAAAATGTGGCCTTGAACCACCTATAGAAAGTACAAACACTATAAGAGAGTAGCTGTATCAATCTTAGGGAGATCCAAAGTAACGGTGAAACAGTTCAGAGACCGAAACACCATTTCTCAATGCTTTAATTGTAACCACTTTGGCCATATTTCTGAAAACTGTGCCATGAAACCTAGATGCCTTAAGTGTAACGGAGAGCACCAATCTAGAAACTGTTCCCCAAAAGAAAAAATTAACAACCCTAAGTGTCTTAACTGTGATCAGGAAGGACATACCGCAGGATATAGAGGCTGTTCAAAGATCCCCAAAATTCAAAATCCGCAACTTAATAGAAATATTAAATTCCAATCAAATTTTGTCAAACCAAATTTCTCCTATTTCAGTACCCTAAAAACAAATATCCCCCAGAAGACTGAACAAACAATATTAATCCTCCCCTAATAAACAATTAAAACAAATTTTCCCCTAGGTTCGCTGAAGTTTTTGAGATTTTCAATAAAATCATACATTTGTTCCTACTTTTCTCCTAAATAATAGCTACAATCAAAGAAATGAAAAGTACCAATGACTAAATTATTTATTCTTTTTAATGCCATATCGCAGTCAGCAAGTCCCTAAAAACTTCAATGCACAGTTTAAATAAGTTTTTCACTCCCCGATTCTCAGCCAATAAGAAAGCAGCCTCTAGCAATCCCACTCACCTACTCAACGATTCTATCAGGATAAGAAAAAAATCCAGGCCAGTCTACTCACAGCAGCGTTTCAATTAACAACCCAAAAAGATCGGAGGTAGCTCATCACAGGCGGGTACTCCGTTAATCCTACAAATTTTCTTGTGATGATCTTTAGAGCCTACTTTCGAGGACAAAATGTTTTAAAGCGAAATATGAGGAAGATAGTAAGAAAATATTGAATCCCCAGGCGGTATTTGTCTTGCTACCTCACAGATCGAGTCGCCGTTTGACGATAAATCGCGAAACTAAAAAAATCATATCCTGGGCCATCGTTCTGAGCCACGATTTCAGATTTGGAAGGTACCAGAATCACACATACGGTGAATATCTAAAAGAAAGGATTCTGAGGAATAAGATAACCCAAACCCAAGCCATCAAGCTACCGAGGTTATTTTCTCAACGAGATCATTCAAATAATCGGTTCGTTCAAAAATAGATTTTACTGAAATTTTGGTCCGATGCTTCATGAAATGAAGTCAACACTAAAAACAAAAAGGAGTGATAGTTGTTTGCTAATATTTTGAAAGCTAGTTTTTGAATTGAAAATACTGACATTAGAATTTTAAAAAATTTGAGATCGTTACTCACATGGCACTCTGGTTCCATTCAGGGAGCAAACCTTCAAGAGAGAAATTGTTTCATTTTCATTCAACTGCTGAGAAACTATCTTCTGTAAAACTTCCTTGTCCGTCTATAGAGAAAGATACAATGATAAGGGGTCAGTATTTCTGAGAAATTGTATAAATACATTGGTAAATATGAATCTGACGGGACAACAATAAAACGCCGATTTGTCTAAGAAATTCGAATCAAAAACTGAGTCTAAAATTGTGTGCAGCTACAGAAAAGGAGAATTTTAAAGCTAATAATTGTTTAAATAAAAAATTAATATTTCAAAAACGGATTAAAATGTATAAAATAATTTTTCCAGTCCCCTCAATACTGTCCTGAAAATTTGTGATTGTGGATTTTAACTATTAATAATAAAAATAATTAATGGAATTGCACAGTTAAAAAAATTTTAAAAGTCCTGTAAGTTCACAAAATTGACTATTCAAACATCTTTGTTTCTATGGAAAAAATTTTCTAAATATTGTCAATTTTAAGAAAACATAATTTTTTCTCAATTTTCAACAATAGAGTCGAATCCGCCAGCCGAAGACTCTCCTTGTGTGTGGTGGCTGGCGCACGTTAAATCTGTCATGGGCACGAAGTTCTCCATGTAGAGAGTTGGGGTATTGGGTCTGAGGTGATCATTTTCTGTTCCACATGTAAATTACAATTCGTGGATGAATGAATGAAATTCGCCCCGTAAAAAGGGTTTGTGATGTGTTTGAGCTAGAAATCAGGCTTCTGCCCTCGGAAGCTCAAGGGTCCATACCCTCAGAAGCCACTGCACCTCTTTTTCTATTGTAAAGCGAAAATTTGATCTATATTAATAAAAATGGATTGCGAAATGCGTTACTAAGCGCAAAACTGGATAACGGCTCGACCGATTCGGCTAATTTTTTTTAATGTTTTCGTTAAGACACGAGGATGGTTCTTATGGAGAGAAAAAATGAAAAAACTGTGAGGAAAGTGGTTAAAACGACACTTTTCTTACTTTCCCGCCAAAAATCTTCATTTTCTTCCCCCCCCCCCACCAACTGAGTAAGATAGCAGGAAGTAATGAGTTATGATTTGTTTAGAAAGAAATACGCGAAGTCAAAAGGTTTTCATTTATAGATAACGGGATGTTTAAAAAAGAAAGAAAATAGTTGCTTTTATTATTAGTCTGTGTGGATATTTAATCTATGCCTGCTCAAAATAAAGTCTGGGCAGGGAAGAAAAAAAAGAATAACAAAGGGAAAAAAGGGTTTGTAGAAAGAAAAGTAGTGAAGAAAAAAAGGATAGAAAAGAAAGAAAGAAAAGAAGGGTGTGTGTGTCACCATTATTTCCTCTGTGAGCGGCATTTTCCAAGCTGTTTTTAAACTTTCGCATCCCTTGAAAACCAATTGTGTCTATTTGTTTAGTGTTTACATTTATGAAAATTTGAATCTCATTATTCTTAAAAAAATGTAGAATTTTAGACCTTTCTCTCCACCATTTAAGTAAAATATCAATTCCGGGACAATCATTGCACGGATAGAAAGAGAAAGATGAGTAGTGCAATGAACAGAACATCTGAAGAAAATAATACTATAAATAAATTATATGATTATCAAAATTTGTTTGGTTTAAAAATATTTTAGTGAAAAACTTGTTATGAGACACAGCTACATAAAATATTATATGAAAATTTTAGCGAGCATTAATACTGGCTAATCAACTGATCGCCAAAGGCGACTAGTACTTAATAAATGTTTCATACAAGAATTAAGAACGTTAACTTATGCATAAGAGTTTTAGTTAAAGGTAATCGATATTCTTGGGGAACCAGGATCACCAAAGGATGCTAGATGTAATGATGAATCAATATTTGCACCAGATCCATTGGACTAAAGAGATATTTTGCTCTCTTAATCGATGTTCAATAGCAAGTACATGATAATGTCTGATAGTGTTTTGACATTGTATGAAACCATTTATATAAATAAAGAATTTTTGAGTTTTTTGTCAATTTTTGAATATTTGTCTCACAGAATTACTTTTATGTCATAAAGGAAATCATTTTTAAAAAGTAATAAATTAACTTCTCAATGGTACTAATTTCATTATGATAAAGCTGTTTAACAAAGCCTTCAAAAATAATTTTAAGTGCAATTTGTAACAATTAAATTCAGATAATTTATTGTTTCCTCATATAAAAATATTATAAGTACTTAGTTGCCATGCAATGGTAAGGACTGACAAATTTTTTAAAATTAATTTTGTACACAATATCTAAAAGTATTTTTTACTGTTGAAGAACAGGAATAAACAAAACAGTAGCCAAAATAAATTATTACGAGAAAGATTTTAAAGCATATGATTAGTAATTTAGATAAGGAACAACTTATAATTTGGTTTGTTTTCATGTTTTTTTTTCCAATAAAAAAGTAACTAATTACACTCACTGGTCAATAAATTAGAAACCCAAGATCTATTTTTTATTGGACCACTTTTTGCACAGATAACTGCTCTGATTCGCTTAATTCATCGAGTCTGCAAGATTCTTGAGTGCATTTACATCCAGAGAATACCATGCATTGGCTATGCAGCTTTTTAGATCTAGTAAATTATATGGAAGAGGGGAGTGCTGTTGGATTCCTCTTTCCACCATATCCCACACATTTTCTATGGGATTAAGATCTGGGCTATGCGGTGGCCAGGGAAGGTGTTGGAAGTTAAGACTGATACTCAGCGAACCAATTTCGAGCACTTCTGGCACGATGTATAGTTGCATTATCGTCCATGAAATACCCGTCGCTATCAGGATAAAAATGTAACATTGCAGAGTACACTTGATCTACCAGTATATCTAGGTATCGCATGGCTGTTTGTTTACCCCCCAGGAACACCAGGGCACCACTTCCATGCCAGTAGAAGATATCCATATTATGATATTCCCTCCATACCCTTGCACAGTGTGAGTAAGGCAAGATGGATTCATGGCTTCATGGGTTCTCGCCAAATTCGAGATCTTCCGTCAGTGCAAAATTAGATGTAGCGTGATTCATCCGACCATATTAACCGTTTCCAATCTTCAAATGCTCAATGTCTTCTTTCCAGACACCACTGCAAACGAATTTTGGTGTCTGCAGAAATGAGTGGTTTTCTCACAGGCACTCGACTATGCATTCTTATCCTGTGCAATTTTCTGAGCATGGTTCGAGCTGAAATCTGTTGGGAAGAGCCTTGGTTGACGCTTTGTGTCAGTTGAATTACAGTGCAATCCCTATTCAAAAGACAACGCCGATCACGCTCTTGAAAAACTGTGCTCGAACTGCAGTTACGTCTTCTAGAGAAGGACTGTGGGCTCTGATTCCAACTTTTGAAAACCTTTGATATGACTGCTTTTAAGAAACCAGTGAGATCTGTCGTTTTCGAAATAGAGGCACCTGCTAAACGGGCACCATCAATAATCCCTTTTTCAAATGGTGAAAGAGCTGTCGTTTTCCTCATTTTACTTCATTCATCGCGAAGATAACTCTTGCACCTTACTTATACTAGCATTCTAACCACGTGTAACCTACGTCATAACAAAAAAAAAAAAAAAAACATACTTCATTCTTAGCCCGCATTCAAATGTAAATCTCAAAGGTTTTTAATTCATTGGCCAGTGAGTATAATTGTTTCAAGGTTCATTAAAACCTTTTTTCATAATTTGAGGGAATATATTTTAAATATGGAGCAATTAGTTAACGGCTAGTTTTGGGTGAAATTGAATATAATGGTACAGTTGATATTCTCATTTTAATTTAAAAAATACTTTTTAGATAATAAAAGGATTTGGGGTATTATAATATTTTATTTATAAATAGTTTCTACTTTAAAAATATCAGACATATAATTTTCAACCTAACAACATCGAATATGCCAGGTAATTGAACCCTGTACCGGTAACATGACATATCTGCCAAGGGAGGGAATGTACCATGATTGGTGCATCCAGTAATGCTGTCGTGGCGGTCTGTCAGTTCAGAATTATTCCTGTTCATGGCGAGTCGGAGTAGTCAATTTGTCGTATCAGGTATTTGAATAAAAGAAGAATACGTTCTAGTGCAGTAAACCTTTGTTGGATTCAGATTTGCTTCGAACGTTTGATTATTTTGATCTAATTTGTCAAAGTTTAGAATTTCATTCATCACAATGTTGCAAAATTACAGTTGTATTGCCATATTGAAAATTGACAAGAAATCATACACATTTCAAAAATAATTGACGGCAAAGAGTTTTCAGGAACATAAAGACAATCATACATGAAGAATAAAGAATTACAGACCCTTGCAATATTCATCGATTGTAAAATTTGCGTTGGTGAAGAAAATAAAGAGCATTTAAATTTAAGGTATTAAGGGGATTATTTTAAAAAAATAGTACAATTATTATCTAATTTTGCATTGGAGATTGAGTGAAATAAAAAAAATTTGTGCTTCAAGACAGGCACAAAAAAATTATGTGATTCTTAACGTAACCCATTTAAAAGAATCACCTTAGCCATTATAAGAAGCAAAAATTATAAACTTTTCTTAAAGAATATTTTGTATTTGACAGAGATAAAAATTCTTGCATTTAAATTTTTATTAAAATTTAAGTTTCTTTAAATTTTATATACATTTTCTAAAATATGATCCATACTTAACGTAATTTTTCGCTCAAAATATTAACTTTGCTGAATTCGATTCTATCGCTTTGAAATAATGACGCAGCCCCCGCATTCTGTAAGATTTATTTTATTTTTAATAGAAGAAAAAGATTCACCTCTACTATGAACGAGGTAATGGGCTTTGTGATGGACTGGACAAAGCCTTGTTTCTGAGATCCAGCATCGTCATGGGACCACTCACCAGAACCCATTATGCCATCGGTTAGTCTCTCTAAGTAACCTAAAATGAAAAGTCAAGAGTCAGTTACCACAAACAGGAAATGTGACCACATATCAGCAGGATGACAACAGAATTGTGACGATTTGCAGTATCTTTTATTAAAATATTTTTAAAATTGAATGCTGATGATTGACCCTTTAAGAGTTTCACGCGTATTTAAATATAACTAAACTGTTAGAAGTGTTTACCAAATTTCTTTCCTCTAATTTTTCTCTGAAGGGTGACCAACATTTCATCCCACCAGCTAAAGAGGATCATGACTAAATAATTTCCACAACCAATTTGGATCATCGTATTTTGGCACATGAAGTTACAGGAAGGCTCCCTGTACAATTTTCACCTCTCAACAGGCATTTAAAAAGGTTAGGATCGTTAAAATGTTTAATGTTTGAATTCCATTGTAAAAGAAAAAAAAATCAAAGGAGATGAATCCTAAGGTTCACCCCCCAAGTATATATATATATATATATATATATATATATATATATATATATATATATATAAAGCTATCTATTTCAATAACAAAATATTATTGGCAATAATAGTGGAATGTTTATTTTAACTTAAACTGAAAAGATTCTGGAGAAATCGTGAACAACAGCACAAAACAGGTCGCTTAATTTTTTAATGCAAGATAATATCATCGATTTGAAATAATTACAAAGGCATAGCATATTTTTAATAATGTCCAATGTGTAAATATAAAAAATTCCGAAATCTGGTAAAATAATCAAATAAAAATATCCTGAGTTAGCAAATAATTTGAAAATAATTTTCCTCCTTGATAACAAACGATCATGCACATTCTTTAGCGACTAGTAAAAATTCCTTTCAATTTAGTGAATTGACTGGACTTTAAACCATATAATCATCAATAATTTGTGCTTTCAGAAAGTGTTTTGAATAGCAAAAGTCACAGATAAATATGCAATAATACTGCACTTATCTTAGGGTGTTTTTTTTAATGGATAGATTGAATTTCTATGAAGTTGGAACTCTGAAGTTGCAAAAAATATGAGAAATTGTTAACTAAAATGGAGGATACATCATTGTTAAAAATTCATTTATAAATTCAAGATATGTGCCTTGATTCGTCCGAAAAAAGCCGCTATTATATTTTCCACAACATGTACTAAAATTCATTGCCCAAAAATTCATTCTGCAACATTCTTCCTACCTATATGCTTCCGTATAATTTTTAAGATAATATTTTATAATCAACAGTTATTTCTTTTTCCTTTTTCTAGCATAATTAGAGGAATAATAATTGAAAAAATATTTAGCGTTTTTGGAGCTTTAAAAACGGAAAGCATTCAAATCACTGATATAACATTCAATTTTTTTAACATCGATTTTTTTAAATTTATAAAACAGAAAAGCCTTCACTTTTTAAAGCAAAAGTACAGAGAAATCTACTCGTAGATCGCCCTTCACATTTAATACTAATCAAAAGGAAATTTGTTGAGGCAAATACTGCACTATTTACATGCAATTCTTCCTTCTTTATGTATGTAATTTTTTTAGTGTGCTTGAAATTATAAAGTGTTCCAATCAGTATTATTTATTTTACTCAAAAATACTTACAAAGTTTTCAAATTTTTTTCCGTCAATATTTCTAATGAAATCTAGTGCATGAAAAGGAAGGAAAGTATGTTAATAATATCAAGAAATCCATGGATTTTTTAACAGGTAGTTCTGTTACAAAAGTAGTTCTGTTACAGTTTAATTATTCAATAAACTCTAACTTCATTTGTCATTGAATATCAAATCAAGTTTTGTATTTCTATCACACTTAAACTGAAATACTATCCGTCGAATTTTCATTAGATAAATTTATTTAAAAAAATATTTTGTTACCTAAGTTAAGAAATCTTTGAATATTAATTTAATTAACTTAAATGCATGTAGAAAAAATTCAGTGTAAAGCATTGTTCTTAAAAGAGCTACCTGTTGCGACCTCAAATGGCAGGAGAATAAGGACGGCCAACCAGTTGAACATGTCGTGGACGGTTGCGCCGGCGAAGGCCCTGTGGAATTCTTCTCTGTCAAAAGTGTGACAGAGGGACACCACCGTGTTGGTGACGGAGGTGCCGATGTTAGTGCCCATGATGATAGGCACAGCTTCACCCACCCCCATTACTGAAAAATAACGAAAATAGTGAATTCTTACAAATGAATGAACGAAATGAATATTTTTGTATTTTAATTCTTACAAAATTTTGTATTTATTCTTACATACAAAATAAAAATCTAATAATAATGATAGATATAAAACGATTTTCAGACAAACATTTGGTTTTTATTAAATGCATAAGCAATTTAGGAATTATATATACTGACAATATAATAGTGTATGTTATACATGACTGAGAAAGAATACCGCAATTCTTTATCTGTTATTTAGAGAATAAGAATTAGAAAAGAAATAAAAAAACTGTTCGGGGTTTGATTCACCTTGAAAACAGATAACCAAAATAATATAGATTTTATGTTATAATCTGTCTTTAATCAGTAGAATAAATTTGTGCTTACATGATGAAGCTATAACACATTGATTATAGAATCTTCTTCTCTATTAACAGAAGGGGGGATCTGTCTCGTAAAACAAGTAAGTCTTATCTCATTGCTACTGTGGATTTTGAAAGATTAACCTTGATTGGAATTATCATTAAATTTTCATTGTAAAATGAAACAGTCAATGCCAAAGCGATTATAGGCTCAAACGTTATAATCGATACTCACGGTGTGCTCCAACCATGGTGACGATTATCGACGTAGAGGTGGAAGAAGACTGGACCAATACGGTGACCAAAACCCCTAGCATGAGTCCTACGATAGGATTGTGCAAAAGCTTATTTTCTTTGAAGATGCTCCCCGCATGGCGTCCCCAGACCAGTCTGAAGGATGTGCCCATTAAGTCGAGAGAGAGAATGAAGCTCCACAATAGAAAAAGCAGGATCACCACCTTCAAGATGATTGTGACCCCACGTTTCACAAATTGGAAACAGGGAAACTCTGGAAAAGAGAAAGTTCATTAACTGTAATTGGATTGCAAGGATGTAAGAATATTATATAACTGAGGGAGAGGGGATTAAAAAAATTCGAGTTTTTAGTCCAAGAAACCATATTATGCTAATGTTTTATGCTTGATTCGTCTGACTAGAATGCATTAAACGTTACATTTTGTGCCTAACAATTTTTACTGCTTGCCATTTACAGAAAGTACACCAGCTTTGTCTTAATTAAATTTAAAAATTCTTCATTCAGTAAAATCTACTTGAGTTTCAAGCTCTTTTTTTCCTCTGAGTTGTACCTATATATTTCAGATAGCTGTCAAAGCAAAAGGACCGGTCATCTATTACAAAATTACTGACTCGATTTCACCCATTTTTATTTCAAGTGAAAGCTCATGATCTTTATACTAAGGATAGCGAATATTTGGCTAATTGCTATTTTTAAAACAATATTTTAAATAAATCACAATATAATACTATACATGGAGAGGTATGATCCAAATCTTCAACATGACCTTAGCTCTTAAATCAAGACAGACCATCTCTTGATCTATCTCTGAAAGTAATAAGGTGTTTATCTCACTTTAGCATGTAAACAATTTTTCTTTCGTGTTCAGGACTACACAGAAAAATATTATTTCTTAAAGAGGTTCCCAAAATATTTAAAGCTCAAAGGAAATTTCAAGTACCATATCCGTTGAATAGATACAAACGTCATAATTGCTACTATTACAAAGTTTTTTTTAATGACTTGAACGATTTGATGATCGCGCACTTTAAACTTTGAGTGAGGTCAGCGGGAGAATTCTATTACTCTGAGAGCAATTTTTTGTTTTTGAAAACCGAACAAATTTGCCCTTTCCCTTGGAGAATTTAAGAAAGATAACACCTGCTGTTGATTAATTTTCAACAAAGGAGGATACCTCTTGATGGTAATTTGTATTTGGATAATGGAATTTATGGGAAAAATTATCCTCGCCTTCTAAATTTTTTGAGATATTTCCCCGTCGTTCTGGTGAAACAAAATAAACAGAAGAAATAATTTTTATGAATTACTTTAAACAAATTTATTGCCTATTTATTAAGTATTTTAATAATTAAAGTAATATTTTAAATTAATTAAAAATTATAATTTTTTTCATCGTAATTTTTGAGTACGTTTTTAGAAATGTAAAAAAATTCTTCCCAATATAAATACTTCTATGAATATATAAATGAAAATTTATATGTTGACATAAAGTGTAGAAACATATTTTTAACATACCATCCATAATATAGTTAGAAGGGCGATGAAGAAAACTTTTTTTTATTTTTACTATTTCATCACAATATCAGTTTCATTTCCTGTGCATTGTGGATTTTTCCTTAAAGGAAAAATTTATAATATTCGCATTACAATTATAAGTTTTAAAAACTTTTTTTTCTCCGATAAACTAATTTTTTCTCCAAAATATTTTTAATTGGCATGCAAGTGAATCAATTACCACTTTAACATAAAGTTATTTTTTAGTACTAAGTGTGCAATTGTGTGTAAATAAAAGAATAAAGTTTTAAAGGAACTACAGAGAGCAATTATGCTCACAAAATTCTTGAAAAAAAATTAATGCGAACCTTATCTTACCAAATTATTTCTCTGATTCAGTGCAACACAATAGATAATTGTCTTTAAATTGCTATCTGAATTACAAAAAAAAGTAATATCGAGAGATAATATTTTATACAAACTTTGAACAGAACTAGGCTCTTTAACTATGAGTTCTAATTAATTTGAAAATAAATTTAAGTTTAAAAGAGATGTTTTCAATACGATAATTTGTTTTGTAGTTAAGACCCAACGTTCTTCAAATTTTATGGGATTATGAAGTTTTTCGTATTAAAAAAAGAAAATTTAAAAGTTTTCAAGTAAGAGGGATCAGAGCTGTAAACATCAAAAACTTTCAAGAATCCTAAATGAAACCCTATATATATAGTTAACTAAGCAAAATTAAACGTAATTGTCAGTTAAAATTTTTAATTAATATTAAACTGACAAAGGGATTTAACAAAATTTTAATAAATTATGAAATCTTGATTTTTTACAGAAGAATGATAATTTTTGGATATTAACTCCGACAGTATAATACATCATTTTAGGATTATCATTGGCAAAATTATACCATTTTCTCATTTTTCTTTATTCATTACATTTTGTTTTATTACATTTTTAGCAGAAGTTGCACAAAAATGATTCTCAAATAATAAATTTTCCCATTGTTAATTATAACAGCAAATATATATATACAATATCAAACATTTCAACAATAAAGGCATTACGAAACAGAATTGGTACGAGTCTCCAAAATCATTCTTAAACTAAGGTTTTTTTTTTTTTTTTTTTTTTTTTCAAATATAGATTTTAACGTATATTATACTGCTTCGTCTATGCTTTTGTAGTGGAAATTTTGATAAAATTTAAAGTATTATGGTAAACTAAAATAAATGCTATTTATATTTATAATCAATCGGTGAAAATTATTTTACATCATTTATAGTTGGCAACTCATAACATTCGTCCTTATATAAAGCAGATAAAGACTTTTCTGTTTATGCCGAAACTTGTTTCTCAGGTTATTGCTTAGAATACTACTGTCTATTGGCATCGTCATCAATAACTATAGCGTTGAATGCAGATCTAAGTCTACACGGTCCTATCGGTATAATGTGGCTTTCCAATAAACTGTATCAATGTAAACATGGCTTAATGGAAAAAGAATCATGAAAATTATTGTGAAAATTAGAGGTTTATTAAAACTTCCTTACGATAAATTTATTAACACTAATATGAGGAATATCGATAAAGTAAAAGAAATAAAGAATTTTTGATACAATGCTTAAAAAAACATCAAAATAGGATGGATTTTAAACAAATTTTCATTTCAGAAAAAACTTATTAAAAATCACAATACTACGAAGGAAGATTTTATTTTTGCCTTTTTCACTAATGATAAATTAAAGTTTTAATGAATTACCTTGGATATTTTATTAAAATTTTCTGACACTCAGCATTTGAACACAAAATATTAAGTATCTGACGAATGCGGAAAATTAAGTTCTGCATTATCGCTCAAAGGAATCCCAACGTGTTCGCAAACAAGCGTATGTTAAATAACTTATTTTCATTGCAGACACTGTTTTATACGAAATACTGTAACACAGTAAATCTTATTTAATCTGCATAATCAACATGAGAAAATATGTTGCACAAAACATATCTCCCTTTTCTTTTCTTTTTTTCCCCTTGAAAAATTATAGACTGTTCAAAACGATTTAAAAAACGTAAAACTAATTGCCTGCGAAAATTATTATTGATGTTTGAAGTAATATACAAAATTTGATAAAATATTATGACATTATTGCAACTTAATTATGTGTCAATAATATGGAATGCAAAGAACTATAAATGCGAACAAATTTCCAACCAGGCTTAGACAGCTGTCTAGGTTTGCTGGACTCAAAGGGATGAAAGTGGATTAAAAAATACTGTTACTCCAGCTACCTTATAAATAAATTTATAAAAAGTGCAAATTGGGATAATATTAACAATTTGCCAAGCTCAGTCTAACAGATTTGTATTAGTTTCATTAAAACGCTTTGTTATAACAACATGTAAAACTCCTAGCGTTTGCTTGAATATTATTGCGTATAAGCATGGCTGCCGCTGAGTTGAGAATCACAATAAATGAATATTTACTAAGGTGATGAAAATAATTGAATTAAAATAAATCAATAGCATGATGACTGAATTAAAAGTGTGATGAAATGTGAAAATAAATAATGATCAGATAATTGAAAGAGGGACTTCATCAAATGCAATGCTCAGAGCTTCAAACTGTTAAAATCTGCTTTTGTATTTAATCTGTAATGCCTCCAAAATAGATCTCTTGTGAGTTTCACAAAAATATTTCAAATTAAATAACAAGCTTTGTAAGAACGGTTCAAATCTGCAATTCTATTCTTCTATTGGTCAGCTGGAAGATAATTTGAATCGAATGATTTCAAAAGGAATGGGATACACTGCTTCATGGATCGATAGTTGAAGCCTTTGCTGTGAACGCATTCACAACATATCACGAATAGCAAGTGACTACCTTGCGACGAATAAGTACTTAAACATTTTTGAATGGCGATTTTGTGCCAGATCTAGAGGTCTTTCCTTTTACTTTTTACTTCCAATTTAAAAAACCTGAAATTATTTATTTTCTTAACAATATTTCTATTATCTTGAAATAATTAAATTATTTATTGAATAATATTGTCTGAAATAAGATAATTCTTGTGTTCTAGTTAACAATTTTAATTGCATCATTTGCAAATTTCAAAATTATGAATTATTTATAAATACAATTTTGAGCAAAAATATTCATAACATAAATATCAGTTTTTTGTCTGAAGTTTTCTGCTTTTTTTGTAGAAACTATTTACAGTTTTACTACTTACTGTTTAAATTTTCATAAGTGTAGTGTAAGCTCGAGGTAAAAAAAAAATATTTATGTATACAAGACAGTTGCAGTAGCTAAAAAACTTTTTATGTTGAAATTATAAGCACAGTTTGCAGAAATCATTATGTTTACTGTATTATAATCACTATGTTTAAAGTCTTACAAAAAATATAAAGATTTATGAAGAAACCAAGGATCATCTTGTCAGTACAAGACATTGTATTCTACTTCAATGATATTGTTTTATATTATGAATGCCATAAAGTAATGTAAAGATACAGTAACAATATTGCTGAGCATTATGTGTAAATAGGACCCTGTAAAAATATTCTTAGAAATCATAGTTGGGAGAAAAAAACCTACTGATAACTATTGCAAAATAGAAATAATTAACATCTGATGTTAGCTATGGTCTACAGAGAAGTATTTCTGAAAATAGAAAAAAAAAAATTCTTCTTGTGGAGCATGTTAGGCATAGATTCTTACATTTTAAAAAATCATTCATATTTCTAATAAACACTATTACTGAAACATGACACACGAAATTTGATTTCACATTTTCAAAAAATATCAAAAGGGAAGCATTTGATAAGTATGAAATTCAAGAGTTTGATATGGAATGAATAAATAGTTTCATTTGCTCTGAAATTTATTTAATTCATTAACATCCAACTTATTTTAAAGCATAGAATTCAGTGTATTTAAAAAAAAAAACTTGTTAAAAGTAATATTAATTGAAGTCAAATTATGGAAAATTGTCAAAGCTGTAAACTGAATCCTCTCGACAACTTGCAAAATTTAGAAAAAATTATAAAAGAATTAATAGAAAATTGCTGAATAATTTGTATTGATAGATATATGTTAATATTTTTTTTAATATAGTAAAGCTTTAAAAAAGTTTACTTTTAAGTTCCTTGCTTCCCTTATTGCCTTAAAATAAATCAAAGTGGGGAGGGAATAAAATTTCTAAATAGAAATATTTTAACTTCAAAATCTGGTTTATGTATATTATATGCCTGTTGAAAATTGTTTAGAATGCCTATTGGCTTGTTGGATGAAGTAAAAAGTAAACAATGCTGTGGATTTGGTTAACTGTAGAAGTTAAATGCAACTGTCCTTTAAATAAGATGTTTAACAAGTTAATGACCCTGTAGTTTAATATTAACTAGTAAATATTTTTGAATAAAAAAAGCTTCACATAGCAGAATATTTCTAATATATAAAGAATTAATTTGCATTAAAGTAACCTTGAATTAAAGAAAATGTAAACTTTTAGACAGTTTACCCATTTCTGAAAGGCATTTTGTAATCATTGTATATATATGTATTGAGGAACTGAATGAAGAGTTCCACAGAGTCTGATATGAAAACAAAATATCCAACAAGAATTATTCGTTGAAAGGAAAAGCATCTCCAAGAATATCAGAACTTTTAAAATAGCAACTAGTTCTGAAATTTGCTTTTGAATAGCTGAAGATTTATTTAAACAAAAGAAAATGTTTAAGAATCAAATCTTGAAAGTTGCTTTGTTATTAAGGACAAAATATAATTAGAAAATAAGAATTATTAAATTTTTATTCTTTGCAATAGTAGAAATATTTTTCTCTGAGATTATGGTAGCATTAGAAATTTACACAATATTCCTTTCGAATCCAAAAGTCTATGATAGAAAAGAATGTTATTGCCTTTTGTTATATTTAAATAGAAAAAAATATTTTAAAAATTAAATGTGCAAAGTAATATTTATTTATAAGTAAAACAAGGTTTTATTATTACTTGGTGATTTTTTTTAAATTTTGAGTGAATGCTTGTAAATGACTTTTTAAAAAATATTTGTTGTAACATCTTTTATAATTTTTAGAATCTTGACTAATTCTATTAAAGATTTTGCATTAAAATGCATTTTTTATACAATACAATAAACATTTGTACTATTGTATTAATATTCTTTTCTTTATCTGTAAACAGGAGTTATTTTGCAATTTCCAAATAGTATTTTTGTATGTGTTGGCAAGTTTCTTGTTTATCAATTAATTGTTTTACAGCAAGTCAGATTTTAGTCAGTCCCTCGACAGATTTTCTTTTGAAGAAATTGCTTTCTTCCTTTTTTAAATCATTAGATATGAAGATTTGTTGTCCATTTAAACCTTCCATTGCTTTTCCATTTTTGGCTTCCCTCATTTGCAATCAATTATCCATCATGCTAAAAATCAAATAATTATACAGGGAAAGAAAACTTTCTGTGAGATGAATAAAAGCCCTTATGAGTAGCTACTTGTGGTGAGGAAAAAAATACTAATTGTTTAGTGATATAATATTTGTACTAATCTAAGTTCTGAAAAATACTTTCTAGGGGAATATGAAATACCTAAATTATGTATTGAATAAATATATTCAACTAGACTGAAATAAGGATTTAATGCAAAAAGTAATATTAAGAAAATTAGTTTTTTTTAAACCAAATAGAATTTTTAAAATAGAAATGAATAACAGAAAAAAAGAAATTTCTTTTTATAGTTTTTGTTTATTATGAACTTCACACAACCATATAAAAACATCTGAAAATTAAGTAATATATTTCTTAAATCTTAATATTGCTGGAAAATTATATATTTGAATTTCAAAATATGATCTCTATTAGAATTATTTTGTATTAACTCTAAAAATAATGTATGTTGTATAATTTTGTTAGATGTATGGCCATGTCTTTAAGTACCCTTTTGGAATAAATTTCAATTTATTTTACCATTGGAGAATAAGGATTATACATGGGGACAAAATTGGAATGCATTCCTTTGAATCAGAAGACAAGACACGAAACAATTGAAATGTTTTCCTTTTGTGATTGTTACTAAGAGATTCTGATAATGATTTCTTATATACATGTCAGTTTATGAAAGAGAATCTTAATTATCTTTTAAAGAATTCCATAGACATTAGGGATTTTTATCCCTTCTGAAAATTAAAGAATCACCGATTTTTTTTGAGAGTGTGTTAGAAATGATTAAATAAAAAAAAAGGGTGGGAATTGGATCAAGAAATAAGAGAAAATTTTAGAATTATGTACCATGGACTAATTTAAAATAGAAAATTAATTAAGATTTTGTATAAATGAGGAGATATCAATTTATATACGTTTTTAAAATTAGATGCATTTTCAATTTGTCTTAAGTATTAAGTGAACCTTTTTTTTTTCTAGATTTATCACTTAGATTTTTATTACGATTCATTCTTAAAATATTTAATTTCAACTCTAAAAATAAAATTAATGAATGTATATTTATTTATTTATTAACAGAAAATTTATTACTGCTATGGATAAAACAAAGCATCAAAATCTTTCAAACACAATTAAGGAAGTTCATGAAAAATTGCGAAAGTCTTTTCATTTGAGTGAGTAATATATTATGTTCATATACTTTTTTTTTCTTTAAGAAATTATTTCCAAGGAACTTTATAACAATTTAACCTTGAATTTTAATAGTTATACATAAGTTTTCTTATAGTGTTAGACTTTTTTGAATTGAATATGTTTGTGTGTCACTTGCCATAAAGCATAAAAACGAAACATCTCTTTAAAGACTTTATTATTATAAAGTACATGCCAAATTAAAATATATATATATATTGCAATTCTCTCATAGTGAATATCTCCCAATTAATGATACTTTGTATTTATTGCATTGTATGTAAATTACCATCTAGTTACTGGATTCAGTAAATAATAAATCCTGATTTTAAAATTATACTTTTATAAAATGGTGACGGCATTATAGCATATTATGCTGTATTAAAATAACTAGAATTTTTTTCTATTTACTCTGAAATGTATGTATCTAAGATTTGCGTTATCAAATATTAAATTATAAAATAATTCAGAAATATATTTTGGAAATATTTATGTATTTATTTTAATTTTTCCATTTATGGATTTTTATTTTTCTTGATTTCAATTTTTTGAACATTATAAAAGTAGGAATAGTGCTCATTAGAAGAGGTATTTACTGATAATATTCTTAAAAACTTAATAACTGGGATTTTTTTGTGATTTTTAATGAATGCATTTGAAATGAATAGAAATTTTAATTTTATTTTAAAAAGACTATCATGGAAAATCTAATCATATCACATATTATAGCTTAGCAGTTTAAAATTGCAAACCACATAATGAACAGTTATTTAGCATTCTTATTAGTCACTGGATGATGCAAGATGCACAGTTTGTCTTAGTTGTCCTTATTTTGTTTTGGGTTTATTGTATGGTTATAAACATTTATAAAATCCAATAAGAAAGAAATTAATATTTCAAAATAATATTTAACATTTAAACCTGTCATGTTTGTAGTAGTAAACTTCAATTACCATATTTTTTTTTCACCTGGAGGAGAAATTGCATTTTTTTTTTCAGTGCTAATTTTTGACAAGACAAGGTCAATGTGCACATAAAAAATTTGAGGTTTCTTTGCTTATCCACTTTTTATAAATATTCTCATCTAATGTCTGTGATGCACTATACCAGAGGTTCTCAAACTTTTAGACATTGCAACCCCCTTTTTAGACTAAGTATTTTGGCGACTCCCACTACCAAAAAAAATTTAACTCTGTCTAAAGTTTAGACAGAGATTTTAAAAATTTTATATGTTCTTAAGAGTTTGTTGAGTATGTGCCAGGAATTGGCGCCACATCTCTTGACACTTCATCTTCCTCCTTACTAGTATCATCCCATCTTGAAACTTTGAGTGAACAGTTTACAGATTACATTCTGGTTAAGGATATGAGTGGAGTTGTGTGGATAGTCAATCCGTTCAGTGAGCAAGCCGTAATAAAAGCTGAGCTAAGTGCCCTTCATCATGATCAACTAATAGAGATTTAAGGACATTGTTTTGTGTATTACGAAGCTCATTGCAGACATTAAAAAAATTGGTTAATTCCAAACAAGCTCATGTATCCTATTAACTAATAGAACACAAAAACCAACTTGTATGTGTATTAATAGCTTTAAGTGTACTCTTTTTTTTAAATGAAAACTACAGCAATAAATTAATTTTCTTTAAACTTTTCTTCCACATATCACGACCCCCAGGGGTCGCGACCCACCTTTTCAGAACCCCTGCACTAGACTAACATAAGGATTTCTGGTATTTCCAACCAAAATGATTATTTATGTACCTCACATTGATGCATTTTTGCATATTCTCATGCATAGTACATTATAAATTTTTTTAGTTAACAAAATACTATTCAAATTATTTATATATAAAAATTACTAACATTTTCATAAATAATAAGTCGCTAGAATTCTTAATTCTTTGACAAAAAATAAATATGCATTAGAATCTCTTATTTTTGATAAGAAAATAATAATTTTCATACTTCTGCTTTAGTGAATGTTTATATTAATTCACTGGAGTCAAGATCAGTTTCACTTTTATGTTCATTTAGTTTTATTAAAAAAAAACAAAAAAAAAACCTTGGGCATTGATTGATTGATCGTATACTTTGACCAATTTCTTTGGGAAAACATGCACAGTTTGATAAATATTGAAAAAATGTTTTCCAGTTTATGTTAGAATATACATATACATAAATATTATACATATATATTATACATAAGAATACACATAAATATTTATCAGATCAACAGAGCTTCATTTAACACAAATAAGTATTTAACATATCATCCATATCTGCTATTATGGTGTCAGTGATTGAGAAATAACAGTTTTAAATTTTTGTTTCTAATTGCTAATAAATTGACTTGTTTCCTGTGTATTGCTTGCCTTATTTTTCAAAATGGAGTAGTACACCTAAAATCCCAAAAACTTTTATCCCATTTGCCACCAACAGTTGTTCAAATCATAATCATTTTGAATAATGATAAAAATTCTTAGTGAATATTTACTTAGAATTTTTTCATGTTATTTAAGTATTTATAGTAATGATCAATACTTTAAAATGGAAGCTGTTTACTACTCACTTTTGTTGAATAATCGCTGTATATTTCATGGAGTGTCGCATAATTAACGATGTGATAAAATTAAATTTCGTAATATTTAATGAAGTTTTTCATATACTTTTACAGTACAGTGGAACCTGGCTTATTTGAAGCTCAAAGGACCACAACAAAATTTGATTTATCCAGCCATTAATATTAAAAAGATAGATATTAAAACATGTACAGAAAGAGAAAATGAACAGCTGTAAGCTGAGAATGGCAGCAAAAATTCCTTTTTAATGTTTAACAGACTTAATAAATTAAGCATTATTAATATTACTGCTTATAATGATGCATATTTATAAGCATGAATAATTTTAATGAATGAAATAATAATTATTATAAAGAAAAATAGTAACAATTTAAAAAAGGATGACTTAAAAAAATAATAACAAAATAAAAATAATAAACATGTTCAACTCTTGAAATATAATAATTGCACAATGAAACACAAAATAATTAGGTGGCACATGTCATGTAAAATAACGTAGACATTGTTGAGACAAATGTGCATGTATTTTACTACTAAACATAATCAAAAATTTAAGACATATTTACTTATTTCTTAATTTCGGCATTTAAACTCAGTTAATGAGATTATTTTTTACTTTTCTAATAATTTGCAATAAATGCTTCAAAAGTTAATTATTGAACAATGCATTCTTTAAAAAGTTATTTCAGTTAGTAACTTTTTTAAAAAAATTATAAATAGGAATGTAGTAACTGAATGTCAGAAACTGAGTTAGAAAGATATTTGATATAAACCAAATTTTATAAAATCATCTTTATGAAATACATTGCTATTAACATTATTAGATTAAGATTTTATAAGTATAAGAATACAGAAATTGAGTTTCAAAGAGGATTTTAAAATTATTAAATATTTCAGAGTTAGTTTTCCTCAAAGCCTATCAGTATATATATATATATATATATATATATATATATATATATATATATATATATATATATATATATATCAGTATAAAAATTGAATTGGTAACTGATTGTTCATTTTTTTAGATAAAAAATTGTGTTAAAAACTGGTGTGGTATGTTATAACAGAAACCATCCAAACACATCTATTTCTATGAAAGGAAATATGCTTAATAGATGTAGATTGGATTCAATTATTTCTATTGGATTTATGCGTATAATTTAGTTATCAACTGCCCCTTTTCAATTAAACATTAAAATGAATAATAATTATTGAGAATAAAAAACAAACATAATAAACAAATAAAATTAAAATGTTGCTATCAGGTGCGAAAATCCTTCGCTCTTTTGCGATGTGCCAGAGGCATTGGTTTCGCCAATGTATAGGTAAGATGAAGAATGCAATAAGAATGTTTACATTTTATTTAGTAATACCTTAATTCTGATATTAGCAGAGCAGATAGCTCAGCAATTGCGGATTATGGCAAACTTGTAGTAATCATAAAAATATTCATAAGTTTCCAGATATATATTTTTTAATTATGTCAATCAGAATGGAAAGAAAGATATGAAAGAAACTGATCTTACGAGACGATGGTTAAGGCTCAGCAAAGAACTTTGCTGATGCGCTGATCCTACTTACTACTCATAAGCCCTCTGCAAGATAAAATCAACAGAAAGTGATAAGTCTTGTGTTTCTGTCACGAACCTACTTTTTACTGGAATGAATGTGATATTCAGATCCAGTATTAGAAAATCATCCCCCTTCTTAAGAAATGTTTCAGGGAAACGCTATACATAAAGAAGATATACATTAAATTAAATTTCTTCTTGGTGTTTGTAAAAACGGGTAAAAAATCTGCGAATTCCAACTGCTCATCACTCAGAATGGCGAACAACATGTGAAGATGTAAAATTTATTGTGCTTATAGAGAAAGCGTCGCCTCATTAAATTCTTTATGCCACTATTCGAATATGAATCAACTTTAAACAACATCGTTACGTATATTGATTAACACTGTCATTGATAAGTGAACATTACCATTTTGAAGAAATGCAGAACTAGAACATTTTATCCAAGAATGTTTTTTATATTTACTTTGATGGCATAATTATGATAGGGGGGGGGGGAAACCCGGCGGAGAGTTATTCCTTTTGTACCCGCTAGAGAACATAAATACTTCCACATAAATAACTTAGGCATTGTGCTTAAACATATGTTCACTACATGGGGCTTAAAATATTTTCTGCTATTACCTCAAGATATTGCATAATATCTTCTGTTGTTAACCTTTACGACGTTGTTCGATATTCAGAATGCCGGAGAATATCGCAATAATATTGTTGGGCATTTTGTGCTAATATAACCTAGCCTAATTCATCAATACTTTCTCCCCAAGCTATATTACTCCCACATCAATACTTACTCCCCAATTCATATATTAAAATGGTAGTTTCGTGTGAACATTTTGCAATAAACTATCCGATTCTGATTATTAGCATGTTCTCTTGACTGCCGGAAGCACAATTTCGTTTAATTGACAAGTGCCCTAGTGTTGTAGCAAATACTAAAACCAAGTTGATTGTCTGTGCAATACAAGTCTCGTGGCATGAGGTGAATCCCCCCCCCCCCCCAACGCTTTTCAAAACGAAAGAAAAAGGGAAAAACTCACCACAGGTTATTTTTATCAAACTAATTTGCTTAATTATAAATATTTTGTATGGAAATTATTTTATTATGTATTTTGTATACATTCATTGGTGTTTCTTAATGTTTATTTTATTTTATTTTTAAATTTTGGATAATATTGTTCTCAGTTAAAAATATTCTCTCTCATACAACTAGGAAATTATATTTACGCTTAGATTCACTAATAATTTGTTTTGATGTGCCCTTTTAGCTCAAGATGTAAACAAAGTTTGGCAGGAACATATTAAAGAAGAAGATATAAGAAAAAAATATTCACAAGCTATGATGAAATTGGCTACTGAAGTTTGGGATGGGAAAGACTGTCGCATTGAATGGAGTTATAGAGCTTGCATGTAATGAAATTTGTGATGTTAAAAATAATTTTATAATTGATCAATTTAGTTAACATTCTTGATTTTGTAGTTTTTATTCGAAAAACAATAGAAATCTTAAAAATAATTGTAATCTTCAAGTAATAGTATGTTTAGTAATAAATTTAATCTTGTGTTATTTGAAAATTTGTGGAGAATTTACTGAAAGGAATTTCCCATAAGTATTGTAGCGAATATTTTTAGGCTCTTTAGACCAATATAATACCAAGAAGAACAATGTTATAGATAGAATGATATTTTCATGCAATTGTTCTTGGGAAAGAAATACTTACTAATATGGAATTAAGGAGCAATTGCCAGTGAAATCAAATTTAATGTTGTTGCTTCCCCCCCCCCAATGTATAGATTAGTACTTTCCCAAAAATATTATTAATTATTAATTTTTGTTCATGATAAGCAATAAATTAAATTAAAAGAACCATTGTGATTCTTGAAAACTTTTAGTGATTTTAATGGCCTGGATTGGAAATAAAATTCCTATAAAGAATTGTCATGTAAGTGGTTCTGATGCAAGTTAATTTTGTGATTGACAAATATCCCCCCACATGTATGATGCAGATATCTTGAAGGGGAGTGCCTCCTGTTTGAGGTACTTTACTTATCATTTGACCATGTCTCAAAATTATGAGTTGAGTTCCAGAATAGCCCTTTTGCTGCTCCAAATTGGGAAATAAATGTAACTAAAATAAATCTTATAATTGTCATTCATTGTGTACTTTTAGAAAATCAAATACAGTTGATACACTTCGTGAGAAGATAGCCAAAGTAGGAGTAAGAACAATAGGAAAAAAAATCAAGAATTGCTGGCAAATTGCCTTTATATTTTTCATTTAAAAGCTATACATGTAATGGGAAAACACATTAAGTATTTGTAATAAAAGGTTTCATAAAAATTATGTTGGTTATATTTAATTTCTCGTTTGGCTTCAAAAACTGTGTCTGTTCTCGAGAGATGCACACAACTCACCATTATTCATTGATTTAAAAATCAGAATGTTAATAACTTTCACTGCATTTCCATTTATTTGATTTGATAGTGAAATAGTAACATAAACATCCTTTATGATTCATTATTAGTGTTTATTATTGTAATTAGTCTCTTAGGCGATTAAACTTGGTTCTAGATGAAATGATATTTAAAATATGGATTATTAAACCTGGTATTAGCATTAATGTTTACATGCAGTAGAGCCTCTTGTATATTGCTTTGTTTTATACCTTGTTCTTAATTTAATTTGATTTGAAGAAACAGAATTGGCATAATAAAATATAGAGGAAAATAGAGAACTTAACGAGAATTAAGCGGTACTATATAAACGAAATGTGTATTAAAACTGAAATTGAATTTGCTTTTAACATAGAGCTTTAAAAATCTTAATACGTATTAATATTATAAGTACATATGTTATAATAAGTAACAGTAAAAAAAAAAAAAGAGTGCCCAAATTTTTGGTCATAAAGGGCACATTGTGTGTGGTATCCAATTTACCACAAAGAGTTGTAAAACCATTTAAGGACCATATTATTTATAGTAAATAAGAATATATTTCCAAGGACCATTCTTTTTAAAATACTCTTTTCCATTGCATTTTCATTGATGGAAATAATTGAAATATTTTTTACAGGAATTTTTTCTATCATGGTGGTTTGGAAAAATTTCTTGCTAGAGAGAAGAAAATAAAGGAACTTTCAATAATTAAAGGAAAAGAAAAACCTGGGTATAAATATTTTCAAAAAAATTCTGTTAAAAATTTTATTTGTATTTCAGTTTAAATTGATATATTTTGATATTCATATTTGATTGACTGGATTTTTTTAAATAAAGCACCCTTGAATTATGGTTTGCATCTCAAAATATAGTGTTCGTTTATGCATATAATTATCAATTAGAATATTCAATCTAACATTAATGCAAATAAATGTGTAAAGGAGTATTAATTACATTATTAAAATATCATCAGTATGTGTTTTTTTTTCTCATTCAATTATTTTTAAAACTTTATCCAT
Organism: Argiope argentata; assembly: GCA_026289955.1. NCBI lineage: Eukaryota > Metazoa > Arthropoda > Arachnida > Araneae > Araneidae > Argiope > Argiope argentata. Next base: position 19,194,796 of record JAOUZG010050968.1, read on the forward strand.
TTATTCGTTGACATTTCGACTATATTTCCATGGCAATATTTTCCCCATCAAATTTCAATATTGTGAACATGCAGTTTTATTATAAGTTTCATATTTCCTAGCCTTTTAACTCTGTAATAAGCTATCTTTTTGAAGCAATGTGTCAGGTTAGCATTTACATCAAGAATCTGAAATATTGAGTTGTATTTTATGTTTGGGACTGGATGTATCTAGCTTTGAAACTTGATTTCATATACAATCCACTATGTATAGGCAACTGGTGCTTTTAAATCTGTCATTTCAAACGATCTCTCTCAAGTGGGCCGCTGAAGTTTTAAAAATAAGTTCTGTCGCAGGTAATGTGTTTGTTTTCTAACCTTCGTTCAAGGTCACAAAGCTCATCATGCTGTTTCTAAATGAAACATTATTGTAATTAGACTAAATTGAAATGCTCACAATAATATGCATTTGTTTAAATATGTAGGTAAATAATACATATATAAAGTTTATTGAGAAATTAAAAAATGTGAATTTCTTTACAAGATGTAAGAATATCTGCTGCTTTTGTGTTTTCTGTTATTTCTTCACATGTATTATTTTCTTCTGTATTTAAATAAATCCTCTTTGAATGCACTTTGTTTTCCCTATAAAATCATCTTTTCAATATTCTGCTGCATCTCTGAAAATTATTAGTTTCGAAATAAGGCTGAATTGAATAGCAAATAGAGATTATCTTAAAAGCAGTTTCAGTTTTAGAATGCTTGTTTAATACATCTTATCCTGATGACCTTATGCAAATTCAGTTTTGATATTTTGATAGTTATGATGATATTTGGTAGATTTTTTAATAAATATTTTACATAAATGATTATTTATTTATTATCTATAATCTGCCATTTTAATTAGATTGTACTATCTATAAATTCTTCTTTAATAGTTAATAGTTTATGCATGCACCCTTGATTTTGACCTATAGCATTCTAAAAACTTATCTTGAAATATTAGTTTATTATCTAATATAATCGTATAGTTTCTTCTTACTTTAGTGGTAATGATTAAAATTTTTCTTGTGCTATTTGGCTAATATTCTGTTGTATAATTCTTCTTATTTTTTTCTTTTCTTTAGGATTTCAGATGATACATGGCAGAATAATTTTGATTTTAGTACAAAAACACCACTTAAATTATTAGATATTGGTAGCTGTTATAATCCTTTTTCTAAGTTTTCTGAATTTTCTTGTGTGGCAATTGATTTAACCCCTGCTACTAAGGTATGGTATAATTTTTTAGTTCAGAATTTGCAAAATTTTGAGCCCTGTAATTTAGAACAATTCCTTTTATTCCTTAATATGATATATATATATATATATATATATATATATATATATATATATATATA
>JAOUZG010050968.1:19205481-19234552 GCA_026289955.1 Argiope argentata
AATTTATTACATATTATTTATTACCTGATATTCTTACTTTCTGATTTTTACTGATTTAATATGTTCTCAATATGTACTCAATTTAATATGTTCTCATAATACATCTCAATAAGCTCTTACTTTTTAATTGATTCCGACGGTTGAATTCTAAAGTGTTTTCAGGTGAATAAGTTTCATGTTGGAATTTGAATTTAACATTGTAAATAGAAATGCTCATCTAGCAATAACCTGTAATGAGCATTGCTAGCAATATGCTCACTGCTATGAGTTGTACTGTGTTAATTGCTGAATTTTTGCTCATTTTTGATTGGTTGCTACAATGAGGTAATTTCGAGATTGGGAGTATTTGTATATTTTTATATAAACGTTAACTTTTCTACTATATAACAAGTGTTTATAAGGTGCGTATAAAAAATGTGTTCAGCTGGAAGTGTGAACTCAATGTGATTTTCTTTAATGTTTTTTAGATATCTCAGATTGAGTCTGTTTTTATATTTAAATGTTTAATAAATTATTAGTTTGGTTTTAAAATCTTGTGGGCTCCTCATTTCGTATTACTATAATCACGATATTTGCATTATAAAATACCTCAACAAGGATTATTTTTTATCGAGTATCATTCATTTTTGTTTATACATAAATAGAATATATGGTAACGAAGTTTAGCATTTCATTAAATATTTTTGTTTGCAATTTAAAAGCAAATAATTTTCTTAGTTACATTTTAAGATATTTTTTAGCATTTTTTTTTACAAGCAAAGCATTTCTGTTTAAAAAATTTCGATAAGTTTGTATTATTTCTTGGTTTGCAGTTAATCTAATTTTCCTATATCCTCTTTTTTTTTTAATTTCTTAGCATTAGCGTTAGAAAATCTTAAATTGCTATAGTTAATTTTTTTCATAATTGTTTTGGTACTGTTAAAATCAGTATTTAGAAACAAGAACTAGACATACTTTTTTTTGATGCACGTTATTGACATTCGGATAAATACGATTACAATATTTGAAGAAAAAAAATAACTAGAAATTATATCGCTTAAATTGGTACTTTTCCGAAATATCTTCTAACCTTTAATTAAAATATTTTATTTCTTAAAAGGGGGTAACCTAGTTTGACTAAAAAATTTCCAGATTTTTTTTCCTTACTCCAAGAATTTTAGCCAAAAAATATATGTTAAGAGTGGGTATATTTTAAAACTAAAATTGTTTGTTCACCTAGACCTTATTTATGTCATTATAAATGATATCTGATTCTGATTTAAGTTCCTCATATTTTTAGGCGGGGCTTTGCAAAAGGGCATTACAACGCACTGACCATAGGCTTGTGGTCGCAGAGCTTAAATCGAGAAGAAAATTTTAGATAAGGTTTAATTATTTTTATTAGGGTCTCAAAGTCATCTCAGTTTTTCTTCGTCCGATATGGTGAAAATAAGATCTGACTGCTAAAAAAGGGGAAGGAATGAAGAGAAATAATTTTTTCCTCTAGATAACTCGATAATGGCGTGTGTAATCCTAAAAATAATGTCAAAGAAATTTTTTTGTCTGTTAAGGGCGAAAATCTACGTAAAAGGAATGATAACATCGCATATTTTCTTACAGAAGTATGAGTACTAACTCTTATTGAAATTGCGATGACATTCCAATTTTAAAAAATACTCTCTTTCTTCTATATGACGACGGATAAAGTCAAAAAGCTCGCTTGAATAAAAATTTTATAAAAAGTTATTAATTTTCATTACTTGTAAATATGTCGACACTGTAATGCTAGAACCCCCACGTGACGTAATAAATATATGGTTCAAAATTATAAGATCTTTATCAAAATAGTTTGGTAACTCGAAAAGTGGAAATTATTGCAGTTATAATAGGTGCTTGTATAAGTTAGTATTTATAAGAGCTAGTTTTGTCTCAAAATTTCGAATCTCGATATTCATTTTTACAGAGAATTTTATACTTTATAACTTCCTTAAATACCGTTTCAAGGATTAACTGTGTTGTTTCCAAATAATCTAGGAAAAACTGTAAAAATGCCCAATTTCACTTAATCCTTTTTAGCCTAGTAGATAAATCTCGCCTCTCCAGAGGAAGAAAAGTTGGTGGATTCATACTGAGTTCTAATTTAAAAAGATCAAAGCAGTAAGTCTCAAGAAATATTTTTTTCCCTATTAAAATGTTCTGCGGTCATTGCCCTCTGGTCATACTACTATGATATAAATAGTTTTCGCCCCACCTTACCTTCAATACAGGGGACGCGTACATCAGAATGTCGATAACTTGTGAGATATCATTTATTACGACTTATATAAGCTCTACTTGAAGAGAAAAAAAGGCTTAAAATTATGCAAAAAAATAAATAAATTTTAAAAAAATACTGAAGTTAGAACATTGCAGGAGAAAATATCGATTCGATTTTTTGTGAAGTAGAATTCATGTTTTTCGAAATCAATTTTTTTATTCATAAATGCAGTGTCTTTATTTATTTATTTTCTATTGATCAACAAATAACGCATATTGCTACCTTAAATATTTATTAACTGTCCGCAATTATCAGATAATATAATCAAAGCAATTAGTCGGCGTCCTGATATAGGGATAGCGCGTCTTCCCCGTAACCTGGGCGGCCCAGGTTAGAATCTTTGTTCGGGCATGTTTGTTCTCCTATGTTCTATCTGTCAGTTGTGTGAATATGCCCCCCTATCAAAAGGCGCTGTGCAAGCGAATGTGATGAGTGAGTAGCAAAATTCGTACTCTTGGCCCTAGTTGGCGCTACTACAAAACAAGAGACGCTGATTAGGGTTAAATGGCTGACTACCTCAGGGAGATTGCCCATGGCAAGTGCCGTAAGAAACAACAACAATCGGCAAACGAAAATGTAGCTGACAGAAAGCAATTAAATAGAAATCAAATGCATGGAAATTCACAATCTTGCACAGAAACAGGGGAGCGAAAAAAACAGCAACTGTCGAATTTTTTTTTATTACCATAAACAATTTTCAATAAATAAACGCCATAATTATCCACAGATTTTACCAAATTTTCAAAGTGTATGTATTAAGCTTGCTACACCAAAATAAGAAAATCGGAATAATTGTTTGGTTACTAAACTATAGTTTGATAATAACAGCACCAATCAGGCTGCACAACATGTTGATGTGCCACCTGAAAGTTATGTTGTCTTTTCTGGAACTAATAGGTGGCATAGCACCCGTTCCAGCCAATGATGCAATAAGGAGGGGGTAGTGATTACCTGGAAGTCAGATTCCAAATATTTATTTAAAGTTAGAAAACGAAAGTGCTATTTTCTTCTAATTAAAGAAAAAATACTCTATATTTTCTAGTTTCTAGAAATTATTCAAAAGATTCTGTTTATAATGGAAGTTGGCTAATTGAACGTTTTTAATTCGAATTCATCAGTACGAATTTTCCTCTGGTGCTTTGAAATTTCTAAGGAAATAGTGTTTCTGCCATTAATGGAAAATAATTTGACTGAACCGACGTAAAAATTAAAAACTGGAATCATATTAATTGTTTTCATTTTTTACACACCACCATACCTTGTCTCTTTAGAGATAGGGAATCGACAAATTTTCAGCTCTCTTAATGCACTCGAAAAATCATTGAAGGATTTTGTAAATGGATGCCGTTAAAATTCACCAGTATGTTTTGAGGTTAAAACAAAAGGACATTTTTTTTTTCTGATCCAAAATTGAATGACTTAAAATTCTTTTTTGTGACAAATCTCAAAGCTTTTTCTTTCCTTCACCTTAAGTCAATTTTCCTGTTATTAGCACGAATTTTAATGAATACAATTTCAGTCTACTTATTTTGTATTGAAGGTAGCCAAAATTTCGGTGTTTAGTAGATTCTCAATAATCTGGAACGTATCAGATCAGAAGACTTTCAGATTTTCAAAAGTGTGAAATTGAAGTTTATTGGAAAAAGCATTTTAACCACTTAACTGTTTTATTTACTTTACTATCTAATAAGATGACATCATCTATTTTGGGTCTATTTTCTTATTTTGATTCAAATGGAAATCCTTTGGATACTTGACTTATCAATATATTCGAAGTAATTTTAATATTCAATTATAATCGTTTTGAATGATTTATTTTTTGCTTACAACTATCAAAATTCGATAAATAGATGCACGTACGGCATACGGGCAAAACAGTTGTTAACAGTAAAAGTTGTTTTATTGAACTTAGTATTATAGTATGCCCCCAAATTATTTACAATTTTATACAAGGTGGCTCAAAATGTTGTTTACAAACTTTAAGAGTTGATCAACAAACAGAAATAAATCATTTTCACATTAAGATATGGAGTAGACTAGCAGTAATCAGACTCTCAGTATAGAGTCGGAAACGGAAAGGGAGACCCGTTATAGGGATTCTTTGTCGGTGAATTAAATGAAATAAACGAATGCACCAAATAAAACCTACGCAACTGAAAACAGGCATAGCGCTTGAATGGATGTACGCTAATTTTGATCTTGGAAAGGCGAATTATTCTCATACTGAGCCGAGTTATTACGGAACTTCATGAAGACAATGTTAATTGTACTATTAAAAATCATTCCATCATTATATATGATAATGTACGCTGTAATCGTGCGGAGTATGTTGACTTTTCTTACGGAAAATAAAAAAGTATGATTCAATAAAGTGGCCTGCATTCTAACCCGACCTTTATCTAATAGAATATGTATAGGGTGCACATAGAAAACGCGCGACAGAGCGTAATCGTCCACCCTTTACCAAAGAAACCTACTTTAGGTATTTAAATTGCAGATATAGAATTTAACTCAATTTCTGGTCAAGTGTATACATTAAAATGGGAAAATGAAACATATTTTAATATTGTTTCGTAAAAAAAAATAGATCTAATTTTTTTAATCCTTGATTTTTTTTGCTTGATATTTCCTGTATATTTCTATTAGTTTTTTATTTTCCGCTTTATATTTGTTTCCATTTTGTATTTAAACCTTAATAACAAACAATTTTCCATAGTTTCTTACAAAAATTATTTACTTACTGTTGCCTCTTAATTTATTGCTAGCAGTGTATTTCTTAATAATATTCTAATCACATTCTTAATAATATTCTAATCAGAGTTAGCTTTAATCCTCTGATTGGAGTATCGATCACAACGGCCATTAAACCTCATGTTAAATAAATGGACATCCAAAGGAGATTTCGGGTGGAGGTTGAGTTGAATTATCAGAATTGTGCTATACTATTATGAAAATAAGAACCATTTAAAGCTTTATCGCTTACTCTTTGTGATAATAGAAAAAGTCTTTACTAGTAGAACGATAACGTTATGTTCTTTCCTTCAAATAGTCACTGAACTTCTACCGATAACTTAATTTTGAAATTTGTAGAGAAGGTTATCGCCGGACTTACAATTTGCTGATTCCTTCATTACAGAGAATATCCAAACAGCTGTGCTTGCATTTTTTATGAAGTAAGATTATTTAGCATTTTCAACAGAATTTATGTGAAATAAGTCCTCAATTTTGATCTATCTGAATTATATATTGCTAGCGATGATAAATTGGTATTTCGAATCATCCTTTATCACAAATAAAATACTGCTTATAGATAAGAAGGCAAATGTTAAACCTTTAAGATTTCTTGAATCACATAGTAGTTATTATTTCTTTATATCCTCCAAATTTTGTTGCTATTTTTCTGAAATTTATAAATAGAATAAGATGTTTTGTACTTCTAATCAATAACTGTGTCTTTAAACTGAAATGACAAGGTTAGAACTGAGGTCAGATACAGACATCGAATTATTTAATTTGCGAATTCATATCATAAACAGTTTCTTTAACGGCATAATATGATGAAATATTCTTGTGGAATGGATGGGATTCATGTAGTTGTTTAAATACTTAGTTTTCTATCAGATACTATCAAGTTTGAAACAGTAAAAAAATTCTTCGAAAATGAATCTACTAATTAATTATTAGAAGAATCTCCTACATCAAGGTATATAAGGTGATATTTTTCTGCATTCATTTAGAATAGTTGAGGTCCTACTCTAGTAATTACTTTACTCCTACTCTAGTAATTCTTAAATCATTATTCTGCTAAATAATTTCAACAAATAAATTCGAACTTTAATTAATCGGATGAAATAAAGAAAATCAACTTTTTATTTTTATTACAAGATTAAAATAGCCACAGTAGTATAATTGTATTAACAATAATTATATAATTGCCAATTAAACTACATGTTAACTTTGGGTAAAGTATTATTTATTTGTTTCTGAAAAAATGACTGTATATTATTGTTAAAAAATATTTTTAGCAGTACAGATATTCTAATTTTAAATGCATATAAAGATGGGAATGTTTTCGGCTACTTTACCGAAATTTTTTCCAGTTTTTAAGGAATTTCGGAACGTTACACATAAATATTTTCGCCATAAAATTGCGAGATTAGAAATATATGTCAGAATAGAATAAAAACTGATTTTTGTCGTATTGTAATGATGAGCTCGGATTTGTTTCCAGTATGTTTAAAAATAGGAATTAACATCATAGCAATTGTAACAACGTGATTTGTTCAGAACTGCATATGCCATTGAAATAAACGCAACATCCTGACAATATAATCAGCAGTATTTGTTGGTTTACTGATTTTTGAAGTATTATACCTAACGTTCGCGTTTTCGTATAATGAATAACCCGTACCAAAATGGCACTTTAACAATAGCGCACAATTCTGCTTGATTCACAACAAAGTAAATAATAGAGGCAGATTTAATTGTGATTATTTATACTTGTCATTTTTTTCGTATCTTAACATTTGTCATGTCTAATCAAATTGGTTTCGGATGAGTACCGGAATGAAGTTGTAAGAGGTTTGTTGTAGAAACTATTTATATAGTTATTCAATATTGCGAGCGTATCGCAATTTGTGCATCCATTTATTGATACAATTAATAGAAAATTTAAATAGGTTTGGTGCTTGTTTATGAAGAACATAATCATGACAAAAAAATTTTAACAGTATTTCTTGACATAAAATTATTAGATTGAGTTATTCGAAAAATCTCTTATCTTTCCTTTTTTCATCCAATTTTTTAAAGATCAAAAGATTATTCTTCCCTTTTCTTCCATTTTTTATGATAAAAAGATGAACCTTCCATTTTTTAATAGTAAAAAGAAGACCCTTCCATTTTTAATGATAAAAAGATAATCCTTTCATCTTTAACCACTTCACTGTTTTATTTTCTTTACTATCTAATAAGATGGCACCTTCTATTTTGGGAATATTTTCTTATTTTTATTCAAATGGAAATACATTGAATACTTTACTTACCAATGTATTCGAAGAAATTTTAATATTCAGTTATAATCGTTATGAATGATTTATTTTTTGTTTACAACTATCAAAATTCGATAAATCGATGCACGTATGGCATACAGGCAAATGGTTAATGATAAAAATATGATCCTTACCCGTTTCTTTCATTTTTTTTAAAGATAAAAAGATGATTCTTCCATTTTTAATGATAAAAAAAATGATCCTGCAATTTTTTTAACCACTTCGCATAAAATGACGTGTCTGACATGCGCATCGAATTACTGAATTTTTATTTCCAAATCTGCAATTAAGCCACGAATTAAGTATTTAAATACGAAAAAATCAATATGAAACGGTTTGGTATCTCAAATGTTCCATATATTATTTAAAAAAAATCAAATTAACAATAAATTACCAAAATAGGATGAGTTATCTAATTAGAAAGTTAAATAAATTCGTATGTCAAGTGGTTCATGTTAAAAATATGATGCTTTCCTATTTCTTCCATTTCTTAAAAGATTTTGAAATATTATTTTGATAGTATAGTAAAGCTTGCTTTTGATTCACTAAAAAAGGGAATAATCTAAAAATTCACTCCCTTTTATAAAGGAATACAAATACAACTAAAGGCTTTCTTCATAACTGAAGACATCAAATGAACAACAAATGAAGAAATTTTTATGTAACCTTGTGTAACAATCGAGACGATATTTACATACACAATTTCATTATAAGTATGTTCACACTGTACTGCATTCTTTTATTCCCAATAGTTTTTCGTGTGTGAAAAAAGAAAAAAAAATAGGTTCGAAAGTAAGAGCAGTAGTGAATTAGTCATCAGCATCAGTCTGTTATAATCTGTTATTGGGTAATATGTCTTCTAGAAATAATGAATAAGATCTTCACGCTTGATTTAAAGAACTCTTGCACCATTAGTTTTCATTAGATACAAAGTAATAAAAGTTCTTTTAAAATGGCTAAGTAAGAAAGTTTTTTTTTTCCTTTTTTTTTACACGAATGATACGCTTACTGAGCCTGAAAATTTGAAGATGTTCGTGCTTATTATATTGTTTAACCAAAACAGAAATATAAAAAGTAAAAATCAAGGAATTCAATTTTGAAAAACCTCATTTTGTTTGAATTTAAGAGGGAAAAAACGAAACCCGTTTAGTTTTATTTTCTGAAATTGTCTTTTTATTTTTTTATAAAAATCAATGAAATATTTTAATCTAAAAAAGGAATTTAAAAGTAATGGTACTAGTAGCATAGTAAATAAATGCACTTTTTAAAGAAAGTATAATCTTATTTATATCAAGTATTAATCGTTTGAAAATGCGAATTTCTACCGAAGAACAATTTTTATGATTTCCAGATCAATATCTATCCAAATCTTATAAATATTAAAGATGCTTTGAATTCCTCAAACGATAATTATAAATGTGCAACAATTTAATTAACAACTTTTCAATTGTAATATGTTGGTGCCTTTAGACTTATCAAAAGAAAAACAATGTATAAACTACTATTTCATGCATATCGATTTTTTAAACTTTAATTCAACTGCTCTTAATATGCATATGGCAGTTCTTATTAAGAAACCGATCCTAAACGATATATTAAATTTACATTACATTAAGAGATTATTTTTCTCTTTTTATTTTGTGATAGCAATTGTTTTGGGATATCACATTCCCATTTACGAAAGAATAGTTTTTTATTAAATTTTATGTAAAATATCTTCTGTAACAATTTTCCTGAGTACAGTTAAAGTGCCGGCTTCCTGGCATTGGGGTAACGCGTTTTCCCCGCTATCTGGGCGTGTCGGGTTCGAGTGGCGGTTAGGGCATGGTTGTTCTTCTGTGTTCTATCTTTAAGGTGTGTAAATGCCCCCCCTTGTAAAAAGGCGCTGTGTAAGCGAATGTAAAGAGTGAGCAGAAGAAGTCGTACTCTTGGCCCTAGTTGGCGCTGCTATAAAACAAGAGACGCTGCTTAGGCTTAAATCGCTGACAACCTCAGCGAGCTTGTCCATGGCAAGTACCATAAGAAACAACAACACAGTTGAAGCGCTTTAAAACGGTATTTTTTTTAATTAAAAATCATTTACTGTATTTTTTAAAATTACACTCATGCCTTCTATATTTCTTTTCATCAAATAAATCATTGTTATTTATTATTTTAATTACTCAAACATATTCACGTTTCATTACTATTTTGATAGTATTTTTCCATTTACTTACTGCTAAATAATTTCCGCATAACAGCAAATGTTTAGTTTTGTTCAGTAGCGTATTTGGATTAGAAATGAACTGCATGCTTTTTTATTTCAATTCAAATATTTTTTAGTTATTTTTCTTATAATTGATATCAAAGAATTATAATAATCTACAATTGCTCTTAAAGTTTTTTTTTTTTTTAATGATGGATTCTTCTTAAGAAAAATGGGAAATGCCAACATTTCTCGTATATATTTTAGATTATGTTTTCTATCAATTTCAATTATATCTTTCTGTTTCTTTAAATTTATTAATACTATTTGTTTCATGCTTCGAAATTCGTAAACTGCGTTTTTCACCACACTTTTCACTTGAGTGTTTATTTTTGAAAAGGAAAAATCTAAATAATATATATATAAATTTAGGTTAATTTCTACTTAGGTAAACAAAGAAAAAATTTATTTGAGTTATTTGTATTTATTATTATTATTTAATAAAAAATAATTTACCAAAAACCTATTGATTTTCGAAAGAATTGAACTCCCATTCTTCACCTTCAAGTGAAAAATACTGAAATCCTCGCATTTTACCTATTAAGCTACTGTCTATTGAATTCAACTTTCATTACAAACTACCAAAACGCTATTTAAAGGATTAAAAATTAATGAATTTATTATTTGAAAAAACTCTATCAAGTGCCACCCACTACAAGTTTTAAAAAATGTATTTGAAAATTTAAACAAGATATATATATATATATATATAATAGTAGGAATTAAAACAAAACCTTTTTTTTTCACAAAAATCTTTCACATCTTTTATTACACAGCCGATATTGCTTTCATTTACTGCAAGTATTTTTTAATCCCAATTTAATCTTGTGTTATCCCTTTATTGTTACAAATTGTTCCGAAATGTTATCACCTTATTAATAAAAATTTATTTAAAAAATGTGCTGAAAAAAATAGCACTCTTTATACAGAGGAGTTATAAAAGTCAAATGACCTTCATAGCATAGCATAAGTCATTTATGAATTATTCTAAAAACACTGCATATCTTATATTTTTTTTTCAAATTAGAAACATTCGAGATAATGATATGTTTTTTAATAAATATGATATCTAAGATCTATTTTAATTATTTCGTATCAATATGAATGTGCAAATAATAAACGAAAAACTTTCAGGTTTTCTTTTGTTTAGTAATACATTTTTTTCAACACTGTCCCCTGGATGAAACCTCTCTCTTTAAATGACGTTTTTATGTATTGTCTTGTACAAAAACAACATCCAGAAAAATGTAATTCCTCGTTCTGACACGAACTCATTTTCAGATCTACATTCACTACAACGATTACAGCACATTGAGGAGATATATCCATCTGAAACGTCTAAATTAACAAAAGCTCTGGAGCGTAGCCTAATTTCATGAGTTTTCCAGGACTTTTATATTAAAGTCCCTTTCCTCGTGCGAGTACGTTTTTTTTCCTTTGCTTGTATCTTGATATAGAATAGCGTGATTCTATCTAAGAGAAAAAGTAACGAGTTCTGCAATGAAAGGCTTTTTTGATTTGTTGTCAATGGAGAAAAGAATGAACCATTTACGGATTAAGGTTCTTTGCCATTTCTTTTCCGAATATCTTTTGACCCGCTAGAGAGCAGGTTGCGTGCTGTTGTTCATTGTTCTTTTCAGTTGACCACAGAATGGCCATGTGCAGGAAGAGGTTGGGATAGAGAAACAAATGGTTGGTTCTGATGCATTCCACGCCTTGTCGTATGACCGGTATGAATTCATTATCAGATTCAGCTGCCTCTTTGAACTTCTTTGTTCCGCAGATGCTTCAGCTATGCAAGGTTTCCGCTGTTAGGGGTCAGACGCCTCTCGAAGATAAAACACCACCTTCATTGTGATTGACTACAATATTGACAGATGTATCTTAAAAAACAGCTGCCCTCTCTGTTTACTGATGAGTTGTGCATTGAGCGTAGTTTGCTAGTGTTATTTCTGTAATGCTACACAATGAAGTGACAACTTACTCCAATATTTTATTATATCGATTTTAAAATTATTTATAATTGTTGCGTTAATTTCAGAACTACTTGAGATTATTTATTGAATCATTATTTTTCCACTTTTTGCAAAATTCGACTCCTAACAAATTTTATATATAAGAAAGTATTTTTTTAAAAAATAATATTAAATTACATGTAATTACATAAACCCTTTTCTTTTCACCCGCTTTGGATTCAGATAATCCCCTTAAGATTCATGGAATAAATACATTTTATCTTTATTAAAGTTTGATTCTATTTTATTTACAAAGTTTCTTTGTAAAAAAATAATCGCGTTGGCAGATGGCAAATATTTTCTGAAATGAAATGTTTTTAATCTGCGGAAAAGCGTTCATAGAGTATAAGTGAATTTTATGAAAATTCTATAAACCAGTTTTTTACAATCAAATTTTTAAAATAATTTAAAATAATTTATAATAAAAATCATAGAAATTTTTTAATCTTTTTGTTTATTTTTAAATATTCAACATTAAGGAAAATTTAAAAGTTTTTTGCTGGTAAACTACAATTTTCACGAGAATAGTACCATTTCATATGTATTTCCCAAATACACCAATCACATCTGCGGTCTTTATCGTACTATAAATTTCCTACAGTGTACCATAAGTTGCTTTATTTTAAGAATTAGTAATTTTCTTTCTTCAAAACGTATAAAAGCTTGCAATAAATTGAATCAGAAAAACGGTAATTTGACTTTACCCTAAATTTCTTTTTAAAAATAACTATTGAAATATGTATAAAGATCAGAAATTATATTAGGAGATAGTTTAGGAAAAAAAAGCGTAATTTTTGGCAAATTTTAACGAGCTGATTTAAATAAAAACGATTTTTCTTGACGATATTTTTATTTAATTTGGAAATATCTGAGAGAATCCCATACTAATAAAATCTTCTCTTTCTCACAAGGGATCCCAAGAAAAAAAATGCCCTGACCATTAAGCATAAGCATTATTAAGCAACAACGGGAATCCCCCCTCCCCAAAAAAGTTTCTCATACAACCTCTAATAAATGTGTTATATCCCTACCCCTGCATAAAAGTTTGGGCTTTGGGTAAGGCTGCGAATGTCTCGCACTGCACTGAAAAGCAATAAGTAGGAAACATTGATAATTAACATGAATTGAGCATTTTGATCCTATAGAATTACCGAAAAGATTAGAGAATCAAAGAATTAGAAGAAAGATCAGAGAATCTCTAATAAAGATGTTATATCCATACCCCTGCATAAAATTTTGGACTTTGGGTAAGGCCGCGAGTGCCTAGCATGGCCTTGGCGAGCAATAATTATGAGATATTGATATTCAACGTGAATTTAGCATTTTGATCCTATTGAATTACCGAAAAGCTTGGAGAAAAAGAATTTTAAACCTAATTTTTTCAGATTTTGAGGAATAAGTTTGAAGTATTGAAATTTGTTTCCTAAGCACATTAGGAATTTATCAAGAATTTAAATTAATTACAAGATCCTTTCTATTATAAAGGATCCATCTAAACTGATGGTATCAGAAATCACATAAATCTACAAACTATGAAATAGATTATTACAAATTTTTCTCAAAATAACATTTTTCATTTGTACTGTTATCTGATCTTTGAGAAATCAAATAACATTGCTATCCTCTGATCACTGTTATGATCTCCATTTTATGAGATTTATCTAAAAATATGTATTTAAATTATCAAAAACTAGACAAATTCATCAATCGCTTTAAGTATTTTCTTTAACAAAATAGTTTTCAAAATACAGAAAAAAATAGGCAATATAAATAATAAAGATAAAGTGTTTAAATGTGTTTGATTTTTAGGACTTAACAAAAGACCTCAGCCAAAAGTTTAGTCAGGAGGAAAAATCAATAAATTCAAAGAACATTTTTCAAAAAATGTCACGGAAACCGTCTGAGACATGTTTGCACCATTTTAAAAGTTTTTCAAAAAAAGTATTAGGGTTGAAATTATTTAAATTTTGCTTCTAAATTTAATTCTAGAAAATATCTAATAAATCTTTTTATAACTTCAAAAGTTGCAGGATTTATTTTGTTGATTATTTAATAGATTCCCAAAACAATGCATGTCTATGGTATTTTAATTCCAAGTCCAGAAATCCTAATCGTCCAACAATGTATGAAAAAAATCCCTCTAGTAAATATAAGATCATGAAGATTGATCACTTCCGTCCTTTCAGTTGAGAATCAAATACACAATTTATGAGCTACTGACATCATGTATTTGTATTCAACAGGAGCTTTTAATGCCTTCACATCTCAGTGAATGCTTGGATTAATATTCGTGTCATGGTTGTGATATCCATATGATTGCATTCACAGTAATCTTGTTGCTACCTTTTAGTTTTCATTTAGTCATATTTTTATTTGACTATTGTCGTTTTGTTCATTTGATATAGAGACATGATTGACGATAATATAGATAATATAGAGAAGATTTGGATGTAGCATCTGCAACAATGGAATGTTGGAATTCTCAGAAATTGGTCGGAACTGGTTTCTTTCTCGGGAGTTACACTTTGTTGCCTTGAATTCTTGGGATTAGATTTTATTCCCGAGAATTATATACATCAAACGGACATTATTCAAAATTATAAGCTAAAATAAAAATAAATAAGAACATGCTTTAAAAACAGCTGTTATTTTTACCGAATCGTTATTTTAATGTTTATTTTTTTATGAAAACTGGGGCTTAGTCGGGAAAAATATATCCATCATTATGCTTTTATTTAGTATTCTTTAAATTATTAAAATTAGAATGTAAGGTTTAAATTCCTTTTCGTTTTATCCAGAAAAATTTTATCTGACTTCTAATAAATGGAAGAATTGAGATTGTTAATATCATGTTTCTATATTCTTTATGAAATTGGCATAATAACATATGCAGCCACAACGTAATTTTGCCTACTGTTGAAAGATTTTTTGTTCAATATTGAAGAGTTAAACCAACAAAATTTTTCAGAATTTAATATAAAATGTTTTCTAGTTCCAAGAATTAATTATAGAAAGCAATGGTAGTTTAATTTCATAAATGTAATCCGAATTTTTGAAGAAATAATAATGCTGTTGCAGTCACTGTTTATCTTACAAGTTTATCAAAAAAGTCTGCTTTAACTCTCTAAAATAATTGTAACAATGTGTTTTTGAAAGGAAATTGAATCACCGTTCATCTCCTCACAAAAGAAAACAACACAGAAACTTCAGAAGTGAAATTTTTAAAGTTGGACGAAAAATTAGAATTGTCCATTATTGCCCTATATTGCTCAATTAATAAGAATTCTAATTTGAGCAGAATTGCGAGATAAGCATTGTAGTTATTTGTCTCAATAGAAAATCAATCAACAAATATTATAAAATCTAGTGAGGGTTTGGAAACAATTCTTTCTACAATAGTTAAAGATGAGAGGGCATTTTTTCCTGATGGAGTTTATGAATAAAAAAATATCGAATTTTTAGACTTTATCAAATTTTGATACATTCTTGAGAATCCCGGGAATGAATGCTATGCATCAGAGAAGAAAATGAAAAAAAAAAAAAAACGTTTATCATTTTGAATATTTGTAATGTGTTTTTGACGACAAAATATCATTTTTTTCGAAGTTAAATTAATTTGGAAAGTACTTTTTTTCTTAAAATCTCGAATGATTGGCAAAAATAAAAAATAAAAAAATCTAAGAATGATTTTTTTTAAATTGGACTTTCCGCTGCTTACTTAGGAGACAACAGATTCATATCATGTCCGTTAATTATGAACAGCTGAGCTTATTATGGTACACTAAAGAATAATTTAATATTAAAAAAATTATTAAACTACAAATTTATTTGACCTCCAAAGTAGATTACCCTTCCTATTAAATATATTTACTGTTATATAAATCCATTTAAGACCCTAAAACAACCTTGTAGAATTTCAATATGCTAAAAAAATTTTTTAATTATTTTTTTAATTAATTGCTGCTTTGATTTAAATACTAAAATTCTGGAATGTAATGCACAAAAAAAAGCGTACACTTCTCAAAGGGATTCAACTTACCAGCATGCATTGCAGGTTATATATACATCCATGTTTACCTTTCAATAGCATTCAATACTGTTGATAAAATCTATGTTATGCTATACTTTGTTCTTACCCTTAACTCGACATTCGCTCATTATCTTTATTTTCAATTTTTCTTGTATGTATGATTTTTTTTAGTAGGTTTAAATCCTCATGATTTTAAAAACGAATTAGCTTAGTTTTTCAGAAAGAAAAATTCTTTGCCTTGTTTTAGTTTCTTCGTTGTAAATTTACTTTCTGAAAAAATATCCCAATAATTCGGACAGTTATTTATTCTGATAGCAATAATTCACTAATGATACCGAAGTGTATTTATATGTTTACTATAAAAAGGTTGAGAATTTAGGCAAAACCCACAATTTTCACTGCGGATTATTGAACCTAAATTCTTGACTAACGGATTACATTAGTTATAATCAATTATTAGTTACTTCCAGCAATCTTTACGATTTCACAATAAAAGGTGTAACATCAAATTACGCTTAATTTGTAACGTTTCGCGGTAGCCAGGTGGTAAGGTCTTAGTTCGTAAGCCGTAGGGTTTGAAGTTCGTGACCCGATTACACCGAAGAACCGTCGTGTAAAAGAGTCAGTTGCATGTTAAATCTGTCAAAGCCATGCGTTCTGACGCTGGTGTGGTGTGGAGATAGGGGTTCCAAAACAGGTGCCGTCCTCGTCATCTGACCTCGGTTCAAGATTACAAAATTGTACGTTTCAAAGTAGCTCATGTTGCTTTACAACGGGGTGTTAATATAACTAAACTAAAATCAATTTGATAAATTCCAAATGGGTGGTGGCACAGATGCAGAGAAATTCCTAGCTTCAGAATGAAATCTACTTTTTGTTTGTATTTCTCATACAGATTGCTCATTTTTCATCTCTTTAAGAAAAGCCGCGCACGTAAATCAGATTTCCGTATAACGTACCACGTATCTTGTGTGTCAATTTGAAGATCTCCTTTTCTTTAAAATTACTTGCCAATCCTACTAAAATAAAGTTTTTTTTTTTTTTGCGATATTATTCGATATTCTAAATGCACAAAATCGTAAAGATATTTTAGTCATATTGTAAATCATCTTGCGTTAATGGGAAAAGCTGTTTTTGTTCTTGGCGGAATTCAACACGTGCTTCTACTACAAGCAAAACACAAATGTCTATTCAAGCGATCTGTGTCTCCCCTCCCCATATGCTGTTTAACTGATATGGCTTGCCATATGTTTGCTTAATAGAGAGCGCTCGCCTCATGTTTCTCAAAATTACCCAAAACACCAATTAATCGCCTATATCTACTCGCCATTACCAACTGTTGTGATATGAAATATTCATTGAAAACTGGTAATTTAAAAATCGGTAGCGAAGACAAACTTTATTATTGCGCTAATAGTTTATGCATCATCTTTATTTCGGATTGTTTTAGTTTAATAATGGCTGCTTTGGAAGAAAAATATCTGCCCACTCTAAGTTGGTATTTACTGGCGTTAATATTTTAATGAAGCTTCCTGATTTTATATTTCTTTTTTAAATGTAATATTACCTTAATTTTTATTTTCTTTTTTTGAGAATCAACTGTAGAACTTTATATTTTATAAAATCATCGTGAAGGTATAAGAATTCGCCGCTTGCAAATATTTATACGGTATTTTTTAATTACGATGTATTTTACAAAATAGCTATAACCTTATAATTATTGTTGCTTGTAAACTAATAGTGCTCCAGAAATGATGTTAGAGCCAAATATAAAATTATTGCAGAATTACTAAGAGATGTTCAAGATTATTGCACATTCTGAAGTAGAAAACCAAACGTCACATTTGGTATTTTTGGTAGTAAATATACTTTGTATTGTGATTTTATAGTATTTTCATCATTTTATTAAATTTCAGTGCTTATGTATTTAACTCTTTTAGAACGAAACGAAAAATAATAATTTAACTTTCCTAATTGAATACACTTAATTAGGAATTTATAACGGTTTTTCTGTTCAGTTTCTTTTACTTTTTTTGCTCATTAGTGTAAATAATTAGACTATGGCATGAAATTCTTTTTATAAAAGCTTTAACTTCGTTTTCTTATTTTTTTAAAGAAAGCATTATAAAGCCATCTATGTATAAAATTATTAATGGAAGAAACTATACAGTGATATATCGAAATGATTTTGTCCACAAAGCTCGATTTACGCGTCCTTGAACGTGAATGCAACAGTGCATCATTATTATAATTCTCCGCTGCCAGAATTTTTCGTTATTCTAGTCATTGATCCTGAATAGTAATCAGTCAGTCTGTGTCTGGCCTCTTGTCACCGAGGTCATACTCTGTTTCACACCGAGCACCACGAAAACATAATGCATAAATGGTTTTCCTGAAAGACCGATACGCTTCAGAAGCATCAGCGAATTTACTGCTCCAACTGAACTGTGATTTCTTTTTACAGTTACCTTGACGGTAATCTTTGTTTATTGTTTTGAAAATTTTGAGAAACTGAAAAGTTACTGAGGAGTTTCTTTTTATTGAATTTTTAGAGAACGTTAGAATCGAATACTTTTTACAATAATTTCGTTCCTTCATATTTAAATTGAATCAAATAAGAAGAATAAATTATAGAAGAGCAGATGTTTTCCTGGTTTACAGGAAAACATCTGCTTCCGCTCGAAGAATGGATTTGAATTTATTTATCTGAATCAGTTTTTTTCTCACCGGTTTTAGGTCGTGAACAAGATATGCTGATACAAACAACATAGTTATGATATCTGAATAAATAAACAAAAGAGGATAAAAGTATTATTTTTATTACTAGACGGTTTCATCGAATTAAGCATCAATTTAAAATTCATCAAAATTAATATCTTAAGCAGCATTTTTTAAAAGATGCTCTTTAAATGGCACACGCAATGAAGTGTAAGAAAAAATTGAGATCGGAAAATGGATTTTATTCTTTAAAAAAGCATATTTATCTTAAGATAATATTATAATGTGGGAGACGAATTGAATGTAAGCAGATCCAAAAGTAGACAAATAAAAATAGAATGATTAATTATAGAGTATTAAAATAGAATATGGTAAAAAAGGCTTGAAGACGAGATCTTTTTCTTGTTTTTGTTAATCAGGGCAGTAAAAAAATTTTTTTAAATCCCATGCTTATTTAATAAACACGCCAAAGAGAATTAAGTGTGAATCTAATGGTACCAATAAAATCCTTTATAATAAATTTTAAAGCAAGATAATCTTTTTTTTTACATTTTACTAAAAAGTAAATAAATTCTATAACTGACGAGTGAAATCTGGGTAACTTGACTGGTTTTCTTCCCATAATGGACATTACATGATAAACCGGAAAAAGTATTGTTTTCTTTTTATAGTTTTCTTATATGCATTGCAAATTATGTGATTGTATCCATTTTTGTATTTTATAACGTTTTAAATATAATAAAGAATAAAACCCTCACAGAATAGCAGAGTTTGAAGATTATGCATGACAAACAATTTCATTTCAGCTATTTTAATATATTTTTCGGGAACATCATATTCGGAAAAGAAACGTGTTATTTAACATCAAACCCTTATTAAATTATCCATTGTCGAAATTAGTGTCTCAAAAAATTGTATTTATAACGAAGCTTGTTGTGTTTATCTTTAAATTAAGCTCTCTTCAATTCAAAATTTTGCTTTTTTTTGTCTAAAGAATAACTGAATTTCTTAAATTTATCTCAGCATCATAAATTAATTTATATCTACTTATGCTGATAATTTTTTATCTAAACTGAGTAAAAATTATCCAATCTACGCCAAATGTTGATGCTATGTGTAAGAAGGATACGTTTTATGTTTAATGATGTTAATAATAAAAAAATGCCCAAAGTGTATTTAAAAATTGCACTTTATTTTATTTTTTAAGGTTGTAAAATATATACTATTTTGACCCTGAATTCTACTGGGCATTTTAAATAAAGTCGTGAAGATAATAATTGACATAAATATTCAGACAAACTTAAATAAAATAAAATATTATTAATAATAACTTCTTTCTACAGAAAATTTTAAAAACTCATTATCAAAACTCTAATCGTGGAAAAATGTATTTTTCAAAAAAAAAATGAAACAATAAAAAAAATTAAGTATTAAAAATATTTCGCTCTGTTGTACCTGGATTTGACATTGTGATATTTTAATTAACTAGATTCTTCTTTAGTAAAAAATCTAAATTCTTCTCTAATAAAAAATGTTTTCAGTTCTAGATTCTTCTTTAATTAAAAATATCTCTGTCAGTCTTTTAGAACAAGCGGCATATTTCAATAGTAATTACTACAGGTAAGAAATTCAATTTCTTTATATAATTCTAAATTATAATAATTTTACTAATGATTTTAAGCATTATTTGTATGTTCAATATTTGGGTCTGTTCATTAATATACACAAGACGAAATTCTAGATTAGTGATTTGAAATTCTGCCGATTTACGAAGAGAATATTACATCAGACTGTAAATCAGATTGTAAAAAAGAAAATAATTTTTTTCTTCTTCCATTCGGTAAAATACTAATTTTGAATTAAAGCATAAAATATTATCTTAAAATGATACAAAGGCATCGATTTGAAGTAGAATCAATACAACTTTTCTGTGGTATTTATTTATCTGTCATTTCTCTTGAATTCTTACTTAACCGGTGGATCGATACTTCTGTATTATATGGGAAGTCATCCTTTCCCCCTTTTCTCTCATTTCTTTGTTAATGGTGGTTCACCTCATTCGTGCCAAATATTGAAAGATGCTTTTGATAATCAAATAATAAAAGCGCTTAACATTTTTTAAAACGAAGTGAATGTATTTCCCGGACGTCGCAAATCGTGTTATCGTCGAATGACTGTTTCTACATCTGTAATTCTAGTTGAAACTAGTGGAATTTTTTCAAAAATTCAAATCATTCCGAGCATTTTCCTAAAACTTAAATTTCTTTCTCTTATTAGATTTATATAATATGTCTTAATTTATTATTCTATTTTCCACACTTAGGTTATTTGAAATTTTCGATAGTTTTATAAAGTCTTATTCTAACATTTTGAGGCTTCATTATTTGCACCGTTCTGAAATTGTTGATTTCATAAAATAGGTGAAATAGATAGGCTATATTTCTAGCAAACCAAATGAGAGTATGCCTAAAACGATTTTTCTTATAAAAGTAAAAAGGAAACTATGTCCTGCATGATGATTTTAAATTAGATGAATGGATTGTGTGTACTAAAGGTCACAATTGCGGATTGGCAATGTCAAAACTCACTGTGACTCGTCAAGCTACTGAATAATGTTTATAAGATCATCTATCTAAAATGAATTATATATAGTTTTTGTTTTATATTTAAGACAATAATTTTAATATAGCGTCTTATAAAATACATTTTATGTGAAGGCATTTTTTTTATAAGCAGTGTGAGATACGAAGAAATCCCTAACCCATTTTATACATTAACCATAATTTCTTTGAAACAAATAATATACATTCATGCATTTTTTTTCTCCTGCCTGTGATTAAGAATTGAAAAAAAATTGTTAAATGTAGCCTTGGTTATCTTATTCCAGTTTCTTAATGAATGCATTTATATTTTTAAAAAAGTTATTTATAAAATAGAAATAAACCGCTTTAAAAGAAGTAATGGAGAATGCTGAAAAGGTCTTAAAATATACAGAATTTCGATCTAAAAATCAGCTATTACTTAATTAAAAAACAATTGAAATACAAAGCAAGGCAGTAGACTTCTTACCATATTGCATTTTGTACCTGATTTTGTAATATTTATCCTGATACAATTATAGTGTTTTAAGTATTACTTTTAAAAAGGAAAATATTTCAGTTGTTTAAATTCGATAATAATTTATTACTTAATTAATTCGATAATAATTTATTACTCATATACGTCTAAAATTTAGTCGAATTTTAAAAAACGAAAATTTTATCTATCTTTACCGGGGAAAAGTAATTTTATTAATTTGTAGTAATTTTGTGAGTAAAGTTTAAATATTTGCTTATCAATTTTGAAATTTTTTAAATTGAAATAAATTTAATTTTAGATTTTAGAATAACATGATTGATTAAAATAACATCTACAAAAAACACAGATAACGGCATCAGAAAATATCTATAGACAATTATTTTTTTACATTTAATGTTAAAGATTTTTTTTCATAGAATGAAGAAAATCTCGATTCAAAAATCTAACAGATATTTTTTCCAATCATTTCATAATCCACTCAGCCGATATCCTGCATTGACGCTTCATGAATATATATTCAAAATAATTCTTCACAAATGGATTTAGTTAATTTCACATCCATTATCTACCGCAAATAAATCCATCTACTAAGTCAACGACTTTGTATGCGAAACAATAATGCATAGGATTTCATGTCTGATTGTTATCGCTCTCTGCTCTGAAATTTTAATAAATTCGTGAATTTTGTTTTCACAATTGCAATCTAATATTATGACTACCGAGGTTTTTTAACTGCTTTAATCCACCTACTTATTCAGATTATTCATTTTATTGGAAAGTTCATAGTTTTTAAATTTTTTTACGAAGATTTCCAATTTTTTATTCTTTTACCTGACTTTGACTAGCAAAATAATTTTATGGAAACGTTATTTTGAAAACTCAAATTTTGAAAATTTTTATCTTCTGATTCAAAGAATAAAAATGATCTGCAACATAGTAAAATCTCTTTAGTACATCAGTCAAGGGGAACCCCAAAATGATATATTATCGAATCTTCGTATAAAATGCAATAAAAAATTTACTTTATATATTTTCTTTGATTATCAAAGCAAACCATCAAAGATATCATAATATTAATAAGTTATTTTGCTATTAATAACAACAATTTTCCTCAAAAACATTTTAGATCCCATTAACTCACTTCCTATCAAAGTTTTATTTATGTTTAATAGGTACTAATAAACACATTTAATGTTGAATGATATTAATAAAAAAAGTATAACATTTTTGCCAGGGTAATATTTTTTTGTTGTAGCGATAATAGAATTTATTAAATAAATATTTTATCGATAAAAATTACGCATTATCAACAGAAATACATAATATACACATAATACTAGATCAACGAGAAGAGAATATAAAACCGAATGTAAAATTCCAACTTTATAAACGTGAAATAAATGAAAATAAATAAGAGTGTATAAAAATGAAAAATATTGAATGTTCTCCTTCAAAATTTTGTTATTATTATAATAAGAAAAATAATGAAAACTGAAATAACAGAATTATTGTTCTAATATTCGATACTAACAATTTTGATCTCATATCCTTTATATAAAGCATGAAATATTAAATGCTCAAATTAACGTTTTAAAATAATTAATATATAAAACTTGTTTTATATCAATTTGGTGTTTAAATCAGGGTAAAATCTTATGTTTTGAATTTCATATTATTATGAAATCAAAGCTGCAAGTCAGCAAATGATATTCTAACTAGATTTGAGTTTTAAAGTAAAGCTGATTAAACTTTTCTGAAATTTATGGATATCATTGAAAAATAATCATTGAGTGAGGATCAAATTTCCTGATACTAAATATTAGGATTTTTACCTCTTATAATAGAAGTTATAACATGAGAATTATGATTAAATAAGTTTATCTCTTTCCTTTTCTGTTATCGTGTCGAATGTGAAATTAAAAACATTTCTACAATTCAAATTATTCGCTTAATATCCTGCGATTTATATTTGATAAATTTCAAACTTCCAGATTCCAGGAATATTATATATATGCTAGACTTTAAAATTTTGAAGGAGGTAAACTGTTAAATAACATAACTATCTTTTTAACAAAAACTTGGATACAAAACAAAGCCATGAATGCTCTAAAATACTCATCACTGCAAGTTGCTGAGTATTATAAAATATAATTTCTATTGAACTCGGTTTATTGAATATCTTATAGGTTCATTCTTGTAAGGAGCTTTCCATTTAGCCGATTTAAATTCTTAAATTTTATTAATCAACAACTATAAATTTTTTCTTTGAGCTTTCAAAATTATTTATGATACAATAAATTAAAAAAATTAACAACAAGATTGATCTGATTTAATTTTTATGATTCGATGTTCCAAATTGGAATATATTATATAAAGCAAAGGTGACGGCTTTTTGGGACAGAGATAGCCCTTCTTCCCCGTGTTCTGGGAGTCCCGGTTTGGGCATGGTTGTTCTTCTGTGTGCTATCTGTGAGATGTGTGACTGTGCCCCCTGTAAAAAGGGGCTGTGCAAACAAATGTAATGAGTGTGTCGCTAAGTCGTACTCTTGGCCCCAGTTGGTGCTACTTCAAAAACAAGAAACGCTCCTTTCTACTTAAATCTGCGGCTGTTTCAGTAGCAGGCTTGTCCATGGCAAGTGCCATTAGTAACAACAACAACAAAGTAAAGGTTTCGTTCTGTTTACATTTTGCGAATTAAACAATCAAGAAACTACCGTTTAATAAAATTTTTGAGTGTACCTCATTAATTGTCTAATATCTCATGCATTTTAATTTTTTTTTATTTCAGGGCATAACATGTTTAATTTTTATCAGAAATAAAAAAATATTTCCTGCAAAATAATTTCAGTGTTACGGCCTTTTTTTTCTTCTAAAAGTTATTTAAGTATTGTATAACTCCATATATCTTCACAGAATCAAAAACAATGTGACATAATTAATCTTTTGCAACTAGATTAATAAAATGTGCTATTAATGAGTATATATGACCTCCAAAAGGGGGTTGAAATCGGGATAAAATGATTAAATCTGCCGTAACTCTGGAACATATCATTACCCAAAAATTATAATTACATCGTCTTAAAATGTAAAATAATTGTTTTTTAGGGGTAGAGATTTCGTTTCTGTACACTGTTAATCGGCTTTCTGGCGTAGAGGTAGCGCGTCTTCCTCGTTTTCTGAGAGCCCCGGGTTCGAATCCCGGTTCGGGCATGGCCTTCTTCTGTGAGATGTGTGAATGTGCCCCCCTGTAAAAAGGGGTTGTGCAAGCGAATGTGTTGAGTGTGTAGCTAAGTCGTACTCTTGGCCCTAGTTGGCGCTATTTCAAAAACAAGGGACGCTTCTTTCGGCTTAAATCTGATGCTGTATCAGCGGGAAACTTGTCCAATATGGCAAGTGCCATAAGTAACAACAACATTATCTAATTTTAATAGTTTTTTTAAAAAAATTTTTGCATTGAGATTCAAATTAAGGATGAAGGCCCTAAAATTACTTAGGGGGTGAATATAAGAATTCAAAATCTATGTAACAAGAAATTGTATGATTTTTTCTTTTTCTTTTATATTTATAACTAATATATGCATACACAGTGACAATAAAAATGCAACACAAAACAACATTTTAAAAACTTACTTGAAAGGCAACATTCAGCCATATTATAATATTCTTTAAGAGAATATAACGGCCAATTTATATCCAATAGAAGGAGAGAGCAGTGCGAAATGTCAGACGACTAATATTCAACTGAAGGCGAAAAATTAGGCGTGAGCTTCAAATTTCCATTTTAATGAAGGTAAATAAATATATCGGGTAATTACTGCTTCATTGTTTACATAAAAATGTGAGCACTAATGATCATATTTTGGGAAGAACAATTTGGCAATCAAATTATTTCGACAACTTTTGGTAATTATTTTCTATATTTATTTCAACTTTCTATATTTAACGCTATTCTATTTTTATTATGTCAGGCTAATTAAAATTTAAAATTGGCTATTTTTTCATTACGATCATAATTTGGTCGATTTAAGTAAAGGAAGAAACGCCAATTAAGGCATTATTAATTAGAGAAAAAATTTATTAATTTTCAATTATTTTGTATTGAAGTTTTTAAAAAGTTACCTATTTTAGAAATATTTTTTTTGATTAAAGTGCTAATTATAATTATTTTAAATAATTCATCATATAAATATAGAGGGAAAAATGTAATAATTTTACGTTTACAAAATGTGGCGAAATGACTTGAATCTGTTGAATTTATTATTATTGCTACTAATTAAACATTGTAATTTAATGACATTTGTTTGAATTATGGAATAAAGAATGTTCTCTCTCAAAGATTTTACAGAAACTTGTTTCGTCTTAGCAAAATAAATAAATAAAAAGAGCCTTTATAACTCTAAAGCTCAACTAAACAAAAATTCAATTTCATCCAACCAATAATTTAAGTAGCTATTGAAACATATGTATATTAAAAAACTGATAAATAATTTTTATGTACAATATATTCAAACATTTTATTCTATGCCGTATTTTCCCTCTCTTTCGATCCAAGCAAACGTTTTATAATAGCACTAAACTTATATCCTGTACTGATACCTTTTTAATACGCATTCCTAATAATTATTTCGAATAAATTTATTTCAAATGATTAAAGGTTAGACACGTAGGGATTACATTCGATATTTATATTTCACTGTCGGATATTAATGAAATCATAAAATTGATCAAAAGACAAATGCTATAATTATAAATGATCTATTAACTATCAAATAATGTAGCTTTAAAAGGATTTCAATACCAAATAAACTTTGTAATTTCATCTAAAATAATAGAAATAATAATACTTCTTAAAAGGAGCGACGAAGAAACACTATGCCTTTTATTATTCATACAGAAGTTTCACATTTCAAATAATTATGATATGTCACAGATAGTCAAGTATGAAATTTAAAAAAAAAATCATGACTTGGGTTTTTGTATGTATAATCATACATCTAATAATGTGACTTCTTTATTGTTTAACTGCTCTAACCTACCTACTTATTTATTTTCTTCACTATTTAATACTTTTTATCAGACTTTGATTTCCAACTTAATTTTATAGTAGCATTCTTTTCAGACCTTAAATGTGAACTATTTTTAAATTCTGGCTTTGCAAGTCAAAATGAGCTAGAAATTATCATAGTAAACTATCTTTAGTATATCTTTCAAGGTGACCTATTCAAAATGACACACTATCGAATCTACGTCCAAACTGTAATAAACACCTTATTTTGCCTATTTTTTACAATAGTCAAGGACTATTCTTACTGAGATCTCCTACCCGTTTTAATTCATTATTTTGCATCAACATTAATAACAGCACATTTTATTTGGAAATTCTTTAAAAACCACAATTAAAAATCTGTATACATTTTTATACAAATATTGAATGTATACAAATCTGTATACATACAATAATCATTGCACTTTCATCTAAAATAATAGAAATAATAATACTTCTGAAAAGGAGCGACTAAGAAACACTATGCCTTTTACTATCCAAGCAGAAGTTTCACATTACAAATATTTATGGTACTTTACAGATAGTCAAATGTGAAATTTTAATAAATTCAGGACTTGAGTTTCTGTAAGTATAATCATATATCTAATACTGTGATTTCTCTATCGTTTAACTGCTTTAAACTGCCTACTTGTTTAGGTTATTCATTTTTTTTGTTAAGTTCTTATTTTTTAAATTCTACGGAAAATTTTCAATTTTCCTTCAATATTTAATTCTGCCATTAGGCTTTGATTTTTAACGTAATTTTTTACAAGCATTATTTTCAAACCTTAAATGAGAACCATTTTTAAACTTAGCTATGAAAAAAAAAGAGCGAAAATTCATCATATTACTGTATCTTTAGTACATCGTTCAAGGTAACCTTCCCAAATTGATAAACTATCGAATGTATGTCGAAATTGCGATAAACACCTTATTTTACCTATTTTTTTTACAATAGTCAAAACATATTCTTACTGGGATTTTAAAGCGGTTTTAGTGTGTTATTTTTCAACAACCTTAATAAAAAAACTTTTTATTAGAATTTTTTTTAAACCACAAATACAGATCTGTATAACTTTCTTTTTATTTTCAACTGGGAGAATTGAGTTGCAATTGCCCAATCTAATCCAACTCTTGATGCTGCATATAATATTTGCACATTTAGTTGTTAATGATATTAATGAGGAAAAAATATTCTTCTTTTCGAACAAAGATAATCCTCTTCATTTTCTGTTGCTTAATTTTTAAAAACCTCTTAGGTTGATGGTGAATTTTTTTTTTGGAATATTTAAATTAGTTGTTGTTACTTATGGCACTTGCCATATTGGACATTATCCCATTTCCGTTTCTTGATGCATGTATTTATAAAATAAATTCATTTACAAGGTAGAACTGAACCGCTTTAAAAGAAGTTGTTTAGAATGCTAGAAAGATTTAACAACAAATAATCCAGAAATAAACAGAATTCTGACCCAAATATTAATTATTCCTTAATTACAAAAAAAATTTGAAATAAGGCAAGATAGTATAATTCTTAATTAAATGCATTTTATTTTTTATATATAGTAAAAATTAATCCAAATACAATCATCGTACTGTTATATGTATTAATTTGAAAAAATATATTTCAGTTTTTTTAATTTTTTTGATAAAATTTATAAAAGGCCCACCTTTATTAGTGCAACAAAAAAAAGATTTTTACTCTGCCTATTTATTGTATGATTTTTAGTTTTTCTTTTATTATCACTTCATAAAAATATGGTAAAATTATGAAGTCTCATTTTTACTTATGACCAATAAAAGTGAAATTACTTTTATTATTCCAAATATTACTTTGTGCTCATAACATATGGTGACCTGGGTTTAGGAATAACGCAAGAGTGCTGTATGTGAAATCATTAAAGTGAAAAAAATTTGTCAAACTATGTAAATGCTTAGCTCGAAAAATAATATTTTTGATAAAATCTTCAAAATAAATCAAAGTGGGTAATATTCTAAAAAAGGATTTGGTTTCCATACAATATTCTCAATAAATGTTTGAACAGAAATGCATTATTTCAAATAACAGTTCCGCCGAATTTCAATTCTGAAACGCGTAATTTTTATCATAGATTAAAAAAATAACTACTGAAATTTCTATAAGCAACATTTTTCTTCTTAAATCTTTCTTTATCTCTCATATATATTTATATATCTGTTATACTAGTATATCAGTTTTTTTAACTCCTATATAATTAAACAGCTCTCGATAAAATCCAAAACAATTTATTTTGCTTGATTCTTAGTATGTAGAACGATCAGCTGAGCTATTGAAAAAAATTGAAGGGTGTTAAAGAGGGAGAAATGGAGTTAAAACGATATTGCATTCTGTATGAAATTTCAAAAACAATTGCAAAAAAAAAAGAATTATTCACCATAATAAAATGTAAAGCATTAGCTTTATAGGGACATAATTTTATTTCTGTACAACTATTACACAAGTTTTAGTCATTTTTGGGAATTTTTTTGTGCTGTGATTGTGATACTATTTAAATTGGGACAGAGGGTTTAAAAGCACCCTAAGAATTTTAATATAAATATTCAAAAAAATCTTATAT
>JAOUZG010050968.1:19244552-19261411 GCA_026289955.1 Argiope argentata
TGTGTGTGTGTGTGTGTGTGTGTGTGTGTGTGTGTTTTATAATGAATGAAATTGAGTTATATTTAACCACTTTGCTCCAAATGTTCTTGCTAATTATGCTAAATAAATGTTAATGGACAGATATAAGGCTTAATGATATTAATAAGAAAAAAAAGTATCATTTTTTGCAAAGGTATGTGCTTGACATTTTTAGAGTGCTTTTAGAATTTATTAAGTTAATATTTTGAATCATAATTAAGATAAAAAATATTAAAAATTAAGCATTATCATCATAAATACATAATATACACATAATACATAACAGGAAGAAAATTCAACAGGAAAGAAAAATTCCAACTTTATAAACGTGAAATAGAGAAAGTAAAATAAAAGAGCATAAAAAGTAATGAAATATTCAGTATTCTCATTTGAAATGTTTTTATTATTATAGAAAGAAAAACAATAGAAAGTGAAATAATAGAATAATTGTCCTAACAGTCGATAAAACAATTTTGATCTCATATCCTTTTTAAAGCATGAAATGTTAAATGCTCAAATTAACTTCGCTTTAAACTAATTAATATATAAAACTTGTTTCATATTACTTAGTTGTTTTAATCAGCGTAGAATCTTAAGTTTTGAATTTTTACATTATTGTCAAATTATGTTTGAAGTCAGCAACTGATATTCCAACTGAATTTGAATTTTTAAGTAATGCTGATTGAATTTTTCTGAAATTCAGGCATTTGATTGAAAATAATAATTGATTGGGGATCAAATTTATTTATACTAAATATTAGGACTTTTACTTGTTATACTAGAAGTTAGTAACTTTACTATTATGATTAAATAAATTTATGTCTATCCTATTCTGTTATAGTTTTAAATGTAAAAAAATTTATAGTTCAAAATATTCGCTTAATACCCTGCTATTTATGCTTGAGAAAAATACAATATCCTAGGTTCCAGGAATATACATATGTCCGAAAGTAAAATTTTGAAGGAGAAAAGTGATTCAATAATGTAATTCGCTTTTTTAAAAAAAAATCTTTGATGCACACCAAAATGATAAGTACTCTAAAGTTCTCAGCACTGCAAGTTGCTAAGTATTATAAAATAAAATTACTATTGACATCAGTGTATTGAATATCTTAGAAGTTTCAATCCTGTAAGTAACTTTCCATTTTACTGTTATAAATGTTTAAATTTAATTAATCAAGAATTATAACTATTTTCCTTGGGCTTTCAAAATTGTTTATGATACAACAAATTAAAAAAATTAGCAGCAAGATTTATCTGATTTAATTTTTATAACTAGATTGCTTCAATTTGGAATGCATTATCTGAAGTAAAAGTTCCGTTCTGTTTACATTGTGGAAATTACAGAGTCAAGGAACTATCATTCAATAAAATTTCCCTGTGTACCTCATAAATTGTCTAATATCTCATGTATTGTTAATAGCATTGCATTTAAATTTTATTTATTTCAGGACATAACATGTTTAATTTTATCAAAAATGAAAAAAGATCTCTTGTAAAATGATTTCACTTTTATGGCCTTTTTTCTCTAAAAGTAATTTGTGTATCATATAATTCTATATCCCTTCACAGAATCAAAAACAATTTGGCCCAATTGATCCTTAGCAGCTAGATGGATTAATTACGCTATTAATGAATATCTACGACTTCCGAAAGGGGGTTAACATCGAGATAAAATGATATTATTCTTATCTACCATAATTTTGGAATAAATCATTTCTTAAAAATTAATACATAATTTTAAAATATAATGTAAAATAGTTGTTTTTTAGGGATAGAGATTTTGTTTCTGTGAATTAATTTTCAAATTATAATAGAATTTTCGAATTTTTCGCAATGAGATTTAAATTAGGGCTGAGGGTTCTAAAATATATTAAGGGATTGAATGTAAAAATTCAAAATCTATAGGATATACAATTACATGCATTTATTTTATATTTATAAATAAACGATAAATGAATGCTGCTATGCTTGTATATTGGCAAGCAAAAAAATATAACACAAAACCATATTTTAAACACTTACTTGAAAGACAACATTCAGCCATATTATAATATTCTTTAGTAGAATATGAAGACCTGTTTAGATCCAACAGAAGAAGAGAGCCGTGCGAAATGTCAGACGACTAATATTCAACTGAATACGAAAAATTGCGCCTGAACTTCAAAATTCTATTTTAATGAAGGTAAATAAAAATATCGGGTAATTACGGCTTCTTTATTTACATAAAAGTACGAATGCTAATGATTATATTTCGGGAAGAACAATATGACGATTCAATTATTTCAACAGCTTTTAGTAATTATTTTCTATATTTATCCCAACTTTCTTTACACATATGAGGCTAATTAAAATTTGAAATTGGCTATTATTTACTTACGATTGTAATTTGGTGGATTTAAATAAAGAATTAAACGTCGACTGCGCATGCGTAAGCATTAATAGCAAGAAAAAAATTATAGGTTTTGATTTATTATTATTTTTTTGTATGAAAACGTTTTACAACTTCACTTATTTCAAAAATATTTTTTCCGATTAAAATACAGGAAATTTCAAATTTTTTCAGAAAATAATAAGATTAAATAATATTCCATCTAAAAATACGGTGAAATGCACAGTAAGACTCGAAGCTGTTGAGTTTATTATTATAATTATTTAAACAGAATTGTAACAGAATGACATTTTTTTAAATTAGGGAATGAATAATTTTCCTACTCAATGATCTAATAGGAACTTGTTTCGTCATAAGTAAAAATTAAATAAATAGAGCCTAAGTAACTCTAAAGCTCAACTAAACAAGTAAAAAGTTCTATTTCTTCAATTAATAATTTAAGCATATTTTGAAACGTATAGATTTTAAACAATTGATTAGTAGAAAGCATTGAAACATTTCATTCTATGACATCTTTTGTTTATTTCTCTTTTGATCCACGGAAATTTTTTATAGTCGCACTGAACTTATATCCTGTAGTGATACTTCATTAATACGTATTCATAATAATTCTTCCTAATAAATTTAATTGAAATGGTCATCGGCTAAACACGCAGGGATTACATTCGAGAATTCTACTTCAATATAGGATATTAATGAAATCATGAAATTGATAAAAGGACAGAATCCATGATTGTAAATGATCTATTAACTTTCAAATAATGCCAGCTTTAAAAAGTTTTCAATACCGAATAATCTTTGCACTTTCACCTAAAATAATAGAAATAATAATACTTCTGAACAGGAGCGAGTAAGAAACACTATGCTTTCTACTATCCATACAGAAGTTTCACATTACAAATATTTATGGAATGTTGCAAATAAACAAGAGTGAAATTTTAATAAATTCATGACGTGAGTTTTCGTAACTATAATCACACATCTAATACTGTGACTTATCTATTGTTTAACAGCTTTAACCTACCTACTTATTTATTTTCCTCGTTATTTAATTATTTTATCAGATTTTGATTTCCCACTTAATTTTATAGAATCCTTTTTTCCAGATCTCTAAATGATTAAAATTTAGATTCTGACTTTACAAGTCAAAATGAGCTAGAATTTATCGTTCTAAACTATCTTTAGTACATCGTTCAAGGTGACCTCCTCAAAAAGATACACTATCGAATCTATGTCCAAATTGTAATAAACACTTTATTTTATCTTTTTTTTACTATAATCAAAGCATATTCTCACTGAGATTTCCTAACCGTTTGAGTTTGTTATTTTGCAACAACATTAATAACAACAATTTTATTTGGAAATTATTTAAAACCACAACTGGAAATCTATATGCATTTTTTAAAATTTTAAACTGAATAAAATTGAGTTATAATTTCCCAATCTACAAATGTTGATGCTTTGTATAATATTTGCACATTTAATTGTTAAGGATATGAATAAAAAAATGTTGCCCTTTTCTTGTGAAGATAACCCTCTTCGTTTTTTGTTGCTTAGTCTAAGGTTAACGGTTTTTTTTTTTTTGAAAATAGAAATTAGTAGTCAAAATAATATATATACTAGTGTTCATTGAAATGTAGGAAAATATATCATTATTCATAACAAATTTTTTCTTTTGAAATTCTAAATACCTATTTTCACAAAACTAAGAATGTAGAATTTAAAAAAAAACGATTCATGAAAAAATTAAGTATTAAAAATATCTCTCTGCACTATAACTGTGTTTTACATTGCAATATATTATTTATTTCTAAATTCTTCCATAATTAAAAAACTATCTCAAATTATCATCAAATTAACTTCAAATTATCATCATTTTTACAAATACTTTTAGCCACTACAAGTATCCCAAAAAATTGGGTCTGTTCATAAATATACACAACACGAAATTCTCGATTAGTGATTTGCAATTTTGTTTATTTACTGAGAGAATATTACAAAGGAAGATTTATGGAAGCAAATCGAAATTTTCTTCCATGCCATAGAATTATTATTTTCATTTAAAGCATGGAATATTATCTTAAGATATACAAAGATTTCTGTTAGAAATGGTGACAATATTCCCTTTCTATAGTATTTATTTGTCTGTCATTTCTAATCAAAAGATTCTGATTTGTTATTGTACATGGGTCCATAGTTCAGTATAATTCTTGAAGTCAACGTCTCTACTCTTATTTCTTTTTCTTTTTTTATTTCATTCGTGACAAAACTGAAATATAATTTTGATAATCAAATAATGAAAACGCTTAGTATTTTTTAAAAAGATCTGAATGCACATCTTGGACGTCGCCAAAATTTTACCAAAAATGACTGTTTCTGCGTCTGTAATTCTAGTTGAAACTAGTGGAATATTTTTAAAAATTCAAACCATTCCGAGCATTTCCTATATTTTAAATTTATTTTTCTTATAAAATTTATATAGTGGGTCTTACTTTATTTTCTAGGCTATTTTACATCTTTATATTTTGTGAAATTTTCGATAGTTTAAGTATAAGTCTTATCCTAATATTTTGAGGCTTCAGTACTTGTTCTCTCCTGTTATTGTTAATTTCATACAATAGGCGAGAGAGACAGGTTATATTACTGAAATACCAAACGAGAGTAGGATTAAACTGATCTTTCTTATAAAAGTAAAAAGGAAATTTTGTCCTACATGAAGATTTAAAGTTAAATGGATGAATTGCGTGTGCTATAGGTCAGAAAAACGGATAAATAACGTCAAGGTTCATTATGACACGTTAAGATACTGATAATATTGATAAGATAATCTATCTAAAATAAATTAAATATAAATATTTTTTGTTTTATATTTAAGAAAACAATTTTAAAATAACGTTTTATATTAAAAAAAATTAAGTCAAGGCATTATTGTCATATGCAGTATGATATGCAAAGAAATCCCTACTTCAATTTATACATCAACCCTAATTTCTTTGACAAAAATAATTTACATTCTTGTGGGGTTTTTTCCCTCTTAATTACTATTCAGATTTAACGTAAAATGCATCCTTGGTTCTCTAATTCAATGTTCTTGGTGCTTGTTTATATCTATATACAGTAAAAAATAGTGCCTCCTGACAACGTCTGTCTGTTTCAACCATAAAAACTCGAGAAATAACTAATGGATATTGGAGATATTTATGCCATTTTATAGAGCATTTATAGGGAGAGGTTTTAGTTTATTAAAGTCATATTGTAATAAAAAATGGAGTTCTCTAATTGCGATGTTAATTATTTTCCTGCTACGATTCGCGCATGCTTAAAACAGAAGTATTAGGGCTTTGTACTTATATGCGCATGTGCAAAAACCTCTAATTGTGCATGTGCAAAGCTGTGTTATTCACTTGCTTTGGATTTCTTTGTTTACGTCTGACTTCAAACATCTATTCAAAATTCACTATGCTGTTATTGACTTAAGCGAGGAATTTTTTTTCTTTTCTCATGGACGTTTTTTTTTTGGGGGGGGGGGCTTTTTCTGGGGTTACATTCAAATAAAATCGTTTTGTCTTGGCACCAAGAGGAAAAATAGCTAGTATAATTTATAAAGAAATATTATGCAGCAAGCTGAACTTTATTTTTATATCAGATAATACAGAGTTGATAACAATTTTTTAAAGAAAATTTTTTATTTTTTTCTACGATATTTAATTTTTTCATCAAATCAAACTCTGTCTTCAAAATTAATTTTATGGAAGCATTATTTTGAGAACTCAAATTTGGACCGTTTTTCACATTCTGACTTTATGAATAGAAACAAGCTGGAATTAAACATAGTAAATTCTTTAGTACATCAGTAAAGGGAAACCCCAATATGATACAATATCGAATCTTCGTCCAGATTTCAATAAACCGATTACCTTAACTATTTTAAATGAGGGCAAATGCATATTTTTCTTGAGATTTCATAATAGTTTTCTAAGCTATTCTGTTATTAATAACAGCATTTTGGCTCAAAAATTTTTTACACCCCCTTAACTATAATCTGCATATATTTTTATTTTAAACAGAGCAAAATTGAGTTACAACGAACCACTTTGCTCCAAATTTTGTTACTATTTATGCTAAATTGATACATTTAATGCTTAATGATATTAATGAAAAAACAAAGTGCAATTTTTTTTAAAAAAAACAATGTTCTTGACATTTTTAGAGCACTTTTAGAATTTATTAAATTAGTATTTTGAATCATAATTAAGCTCTAAAAATGTTAAAAATCACGCATTATCATCAGAAATATATTATATACATAAGATACTAATTAAACAAGAAAAGAATAAAAACTCGAATGTAAAATTCCAATTTTATAAACGTGGCATACATGAAGATAAATAAAAGTGTATAAAAAGTAAAGGAATGCTGATTATTTTAATTCGAAATTTCTTAAAAATTATAATAAAAAAATAATGAAAATTGGGATAATAGAATAATTGACTCAATACTAACAATTTTGGATTCATATCCTTTTTAAAGCATGAAATGTTAAATGCTCAAATTAATTTCGTATAAAACAAATTATTAAATGTACATTATTTCATATCAATTTTTTATTTTAATCAGAGTAAAATCTTAAGTTTTGAATTTCATATTATTGTCAAATTGATTTTGCAAGTCAAATACTGGTATTCTAACTGAATTGGAGTTTTGAAGTAAAGCTCATTATATTTTCTGAAATTCATGGATATGTTTGATAATAATAATTGATTGGGGATCAAATTTATTGATACTAAATATTAGGACTTTACCCTATTATACTGGAAAGTATTATTAGAATTATTATTAGACAACTTTCTTTCCTCTTCTTTTATAGTGTCAAGTATGAAATTTTTATAATTCAAAATATTCGC
This sequence comes from Argiope argentata, assembly GCA_026289955.1. Taxonomy (NCBI): domain Eukaryota; kingdom Metazoa; phylum Arthropoda; class Arachnida; order Araneae; family Araneidae; genus Argiope; species Argiope argentata. The sequence continues at coordinate 19,251,867 of JAOUZG010050968.1, forward strand.
TTAATATCTTGTGAATATGCTTGAGAAAAATAAACTTCCAGATTCCAGGAATATTATACATATGACTGACGTTAAAATTTTGAAGAAAGTAAAGTGTTAAATAACGTAATTCTCTTTTTAACAAAAACTTTGAAACAAACCAAAGCCATAAGTGCTCTAAAATACTGAGCGCTACACGTTGCTGGCTATTATAAATTAAAATTACTAGTGAGATCAGTGTTTGGAATATGTAATAAGTTTCGCTCTTGTAAGTAACTTTCTATTTTACTACTATAAATTATTAAATTTGATTAATAAACAATTACAATTTTTTTCTTTGGGATTTCAAATTTGTTTATGATACAATAAATTAAAAAATTAACTACAAAATTGACTTGATATAATTTTTATAATTTAATGCTACAAATTGGAATGCATTATTTTGAAGTAAAAGTTATTTTAGACACTTACTTGAAAAACAGCATTCCGCCATACTATAATATCCTTTAAAAGAATTTAACGGCCAATTTATATCCAATAGCAGGAGAGAGCCGTGCGAAATGACAGAAAACTAATACTCAACTGAAGGCGACAAATTAGGTGCGAACTTCAAAATTCCATTTTAATGAAGGTAAACAAACAAAAATATCGAGTAATTACGGCTTCTATATTTATCGAACAGTATGAATGCTAATGACTATATTTAGGGAAGAGCAATTTTGCAATGAAATAATTTCAACAACTTTCAGTAATTATTTTCTATATTTATCCCAACTTTCTTTGCACACGTCAGGATAATTGGAATTTTAAATTGGCTATTATTTAATCACAATAGTAATTAAAAAATATTAATTTGCAATTACTTTGTATAAAAATGTTTTAAAATTTTACTTATTTCCTAAATATTTTTTGATTTTATTATTAATTATAATTAATATAAATAATTTATTATATAAAGAAAAAATTTAATAAAATAACGTCTAAAAAATACGGCGAATACGTAAAAAGACTTTGTTGATTTTTTTATTATTGTTATTATTTAAACAGAGTCATAACCAAATGACATAAGAATTTTCTTATCATAACCAAATGACATAAGAATAAAGAATTTTCTTACTCAAAGATCTTACAGAAACTTGTTTCGCCTCATTAAAAAAAATGAGCTCAAGTAACTCTAAAGCTCAACTAAACAAATAAAAACTTCAATTTTTTTTCAGTTAATAATCTAAGCAGCTTTTGAAACATATGAATTTTGAACAACTAATAAATAATTTATTTTGAAAAATATATTTAAACATTTCATTATATGAAAATTTTTCTCTCTTTTGAGGCAAGAAAACGTTTAATAGTAGCACTACACTTATATCTTGCACTGACATCTCATTAATACGTATTCGTAATAATTCTTCCTAATAAATTTAATTCAAATTGTAATCAGCTGGGTACGTAGGCATAACATTCGATAATTACATATGAATGTAGGATATTGATGGAAACAGGAAACTGATAAAAAGAGATGTCCTAATTATAAATGATACATTAACTTTCAAATAATACTAGTTTTAAAAGGATTTCAATACCAAATAATCTTTCCACTTTCACCTAAAGTAATAGAAATAGTAATGCTTCTGAACAGGAGCGACTAAGAAACATTATATCTTTTATTATCCATACAGAAGTTTCACATTTCAAATAATTATGGTATGTTACAGATAGTCAAATATGAAATTTTAATAAATTCATGACTTGGGCTTTCGTATGTATTATACATCTAATAATGTGATTTCTCTATTGTTTAACTGCTTTAACCTGCCTATTTATTTATTTCCTCAATATTTAATTCTTTTATCAGACTTTTAATTCCAATTTAATTTCATAGAAGCATTATTTTCAGACCTTTAAGTGATTAAAATTTAAATTCTGGCTTTAAAAATCAAAATCAGTTAGAATTTATCATAGTAAACTATCTTTAGTACATCTTTTCGTTTATTACAAATGTTGAATCTGCATATAAGATTTGCACATGTAATTGTTAATGATATTAATAAAAAATGTCCTCTTTTCTTCCGAAGATAATCGTCTTTTTTTTGTTGCTTAGTTTTTAAAGCCGTCTTAGGCTGACATTCTATTTTTTTTCTTTTGAAATATTTTAATCAGTATTCTGGATAATATTTTTACCAGTATTCATTCAAATTTAGGAAAATATATCATTATAAATAATAAATTGTTTCTTTAGAAATATCTAAATACCTATTATCAAAAAACTAGAACTGTAGAATTTTCTTCAAAAAGAAAAAAAAAACAGAAAGAAAGAAAAAGAAAGAAAAAAATGATTCTTTAAAAATCTAAGAATTAAAATTATCTCGCTGCACTATGTCTGGGTCTGACATTGTAATATTTATTTTATTTTTAAAGTATACCTTAGTTAAAAAATGTCTATAAAAGCCTTGAGGGACAAATTACACAGCTCGGCTGTAAATATTTATAGTTAAGAAATTAGTTTGTTTACATAACTACAAATTATCATCATTTTTACAAATACTTTACAGTACTCTGAAGAATTTGGTCTGTTGATTAAAATACACAAAACGAAATTCTGGATTCGTGATTTGCAATTGAGTTGATTTACTCAAAGAATATTACATGGGAAGATGCATGGAAGCAAATCGAATTATTCTTCCATGCTATAGAATAATAGTTTTCATTTAAAGTGTGGAATATTATCTTAAGATATTACAAAGATATCTGTCAGAAGTGGTGACAATATTTCCTTTCTATAGTACTTATTTTTCTGTCATTTCTAATTAAAAGAGTCTGATTTGTTACTTTGGTTCATGGGTCAATACCTCTGTATAATTCTTGAAGTCATCGTTCCTATTCTTCCCTCTTTTTTTTTTTCACCTCACTCGTGCCAAATACTAAAATATGCTTTTGGTAATGAAATAATGAATATGCGTTACATTTTTTAAAAAGATGATAATGTAACCTCGGACATCGCTAATCGTGTTATCGAAAAATACATCTGTAATTCTATTGGAAACTGGTGGAATATTTTTAAAAATTCAAATCATTCCAAGCATTTCCTATATTTTAAATCTATTTTTCTTATTGGATTTATATAATGAATCTTATTTTATTTATTATAATATTTTACAAACTAAGATTTTCTTTTAAAATTTTTGATAGTTTAAGCATAAATTATGATTACATTTTGAGTCTTCATTATTTGCTTCGTCCTGTTATTGTTAAGCTCATAAAATAGGTGTGAAGGACAGGTTATATTACTGACATACCAAACGAGAAAATTCCTAAAACGATCTTTTTTACAAAAGTAAAAAGAAAATTCTCTCCTACATGAAGAATTAAAATTAGAGGGATGAATTGTGTGTGTTACGAGTTACAATAACGGATCGGCAACATCAAGACTCAATGTGGCTCGTCAAGACACTGATAATGTTGATAAGATCATATATTTAAAATAAATTTAATATATTTTTTGTTTTATATTTAAGGCAATTAATTTAATGTAACGTCTTATAAAATATATAATGTGAAGGCATTTTTATCATAAGCAGTATGATATACAAAGAAATGCCTAACTCATTTTTTGCAATTATCGTAATTTCTTTGACAAAAATAAAATGCCTTCATGTATTTTTTTTTCTCTTACTTATGATTCAGAATTGAAAAATAATGTACACTGCATCCTTGATTCTCTAATTCCATTTCTTGATTCATGTGTTTATCTGTATATAATATAATAGGAAGTCTCCTGAAAGCATCTGTATGTTTGAACCATAAATACTCGAGAAGTGGTTAACAAATATTAGAGATATTTATGTCATTTTGTAGACTATTTATTGGGGGATGTTTTAGTTCATTAAAGTCATATAAAAATAAAAGATGTTTTCTAATCGGGATTAGAAATATTTTCCTTCTACGATTTGCGCATGCTTAAAACAGAAGTATCTGGAATTTGCACTTATCTGTGCATGCACGAAAACCTCTAACTGTGCATGTGCAAAGTTGTATTATGCATACGCATTGCATTTCTTTGTTTACGTCTGACTTTAAACAGCGATTCAAAATTCACTCTGATGGAATTGACTTAAGCGAAGAATTTTTTTTCTCGTGGACGGCTCTTTATGTGTGTTTTCTGGGGTTACATTCAAATAAAATCTTTTTTTCTTGGTACCAGGAAGAAAAAATGCCAGTATAGTTTATAAAGAAATATTATGAAGGAAGCTGAATTTTACTTTCATATCAGATTATACAAAGTTAATAATATTTTTTAAACTTTTTAAGAAGATTTTTAATTCTTTCCCCGTTATTTAATTCTTTCATCGGACTTTGTCTTCCAAATTATTTTTTTAGAAACATTATTTTGAGAACTCAAATTTGGACCATTTTTTACAGTTTGACTTTACGAATAAAAATAAGCAGGAATTTAACATAGTAAACTCTTTAGTACATCAGTAATGGGGAACCCCAATATGACACACTATCGAATATTTGTCCAGATTGCAATAAACCGATTATCTTAACTATTTTAAATGATGGCCCATGCACATTTTTTTTTTGAGATTTCATAATAGTTTTCTAAGTTATTCTGTTATTAATAACAGCATTTTGGCTCAAACAATTTTTACATCCCCTAAACTGTAATCTACATACATTTTTATTTTAAACAGAACAAAATTGAGTTACAATTAGCCACTTTGCTCCAAATTTTGTTACTATTTATGCTTAATGGATATTAATGGATACATTTAATGCTTAATGATATTAATAAAAAAAACAAAGTGCAATTTTTTTTGAAAAAACAATGTCCCTGATATTTTTAGAGCACTTTTAGAATTTATTAAATTAAAATTTTGAATCATAATTAAGTTCTAAAAATGTTAAAAATCACGCATTATCATCAGAAATTCATCATATACTCATACTACTAGTTCAACAAGAAGAGATTATAAACACGAATTTAAAATGCTAATTTTATAAACCTGAAGTACACGAAAATAAATAAAAGCGTATAAAAAGTGAAGGATTGTCGATTGTTTTAATTCGATTTTTTTTTATGATTATAATAAGAAAAATTATGAAAAATGAAATAGTTGAATAATTGTCCTAATGCTCGATACTAACAATTTTGATCTCATATCCTTTTTAAAGCCTGAAATGTTAAATGCTCAAATCAACTTCTTTTTAAAAAAATTAATAAATGAACCTCGCTTTATATGAATTCTGTATTTTGATCAGTTTAAAATCTTATGTTTTGAATTTCAAAATATTATTTTCAAATCAAAATTGGTAGGCAGGTACTGGTAATCTAATTAAATTTTATTTTTGAAGTAAAGCTGATTAAATTTTTCAGAAATTCAAGGATATCATTGAAAATAATAAATGAGTGAGTTTCAAATTTCTAGATACTAAATATTAGAACTTCTCCCTGTTATAATGAAAATTAGTAACATTATATACCTCATTCGGGCCAAATACTGGAAGATGCTATTAATATTCATATAATGTAAACGTTTAGTTTAAAAATAGGAGGTAAATATATTTCCCTTATATAGCCATTCGTAAATAACTATTTCTAGGTCTGTGTTTCTAGTAGTTAAGACTAGTCAAATATTTTCAGAAATTCAAATTATTCTGAGCATTTTACTATGTTTAAAATTTCTTTCTCTTCTTGTATAGTTCTTTGTTATTTATAAGGCATTTTATTTTATTTATTGTACTATTTTGTTAAATGACATTGTTTAAAATTCTCGATATATTGAATATTATATAAAGTCCTATTCTTACAGTCAGAGGTTCAGTTACTTGCTTCGTCATGTCATTATCACTTTTATAAAGCTACAATGGCTGAAACGGACAGATCATGTTACTGGCATTCTAAACGAGCTCACGCTTAAACGATCGTTTTTCAAAACCAATGAGGAAATGCTGTCCTAGACGAAGGTTTGAAATGAGATAAAATGTCTATGTCGATCGGGAATTTATTATTAACATCTATATTAATTGAATGTGTCGTTGTGAATGGGTCAAAATAATGAAGTAAATGGGTCAAAATAAATCTAAAAAGAAGCCCAAAACCTTCTCCGGTGTTATGCCACTGATAATGATGATAAGATCATCTGTTTAAAATAAATTACTGTAAAAACATAATTTTTGTAACTCTATATTTAAGGCAGTAATTTTATAAAACTGTTTTATGTAAATATTTTACATATATTACTTTTTGGCATTCCTCGATTTGGCATTTTTATTGCACGTTATAAGCAATATAACGTGCAATAAAATTAGTAACTTATTTTATTAAACAAATAAGCTCTTTGTTAAAAATAGCATGCATTCTTTGCTGTTTTTTAAACAACTTCCTCTCCAGCATATTTGAATTGAATTTACCATTTTGAAAATATACTATCATGTGAAAAGAAATTTTAAAAAAATCGATATTCGATAAAAGTGCAATGATCAATAAGAGAAAAGCGTTATGATTGATGATTCAAATTTGAGCCATAATGTGCTGTTTGAGCTACAAGGTTTTATATTTATTTTTTTCTAAATTCTGTTTATTGCAAGATTGTTTATTAAAAATTAAATTTCAAAATCAATTATTTCATTATCTGACAAAAGTAAACAGAAATGAAAAGCCAGACATTAGACTTCTTAATTATTTCATGATTTATATATAGTAAAAATTAATCTAAATTCCATCATCATAAAATTTAAAGTAATGATTTTCAAATGGAAAAGGTTTCAGTAGTTAAAATGTTTTTATAAAAATAATTATTAAAAGATACTCTTTTATTAATGTAATAAAAATAGATTTTTACTCTATTTAATTAGTGATTGGTTTTTAGTTTTCATTTTCTTGTTCCTTCCTTCTTATAAATATTATGAAACCATGATGTCACTATTTTACTCAAGATCATTTCCATGTGATGCTTCAATACCAACCAATATTCAATTAAATTAATTAATATTTAATTAAAAATCAATATTTAATTAAATAAATATTTAAATAAATGAATATTTAATTAAATTAATAGATTAACTTATAATTAAGTTCTAAAAATATTTTTTTAATGTTTATTGTCATCAAGAATGCACGTATATACAGAACCTTACCACATCAGGAATAGAATATAAAACCAATGGTTAAATTTCATCTCTATAAACGTAAAAAAAATATTAAATAAAAGTGTAAAAAGTATATAAGTGTTCTAAATTCTGATTCCTTTATTGTTTTATTAGGGGGGGGGGAAATGAAAAGTGGCATAAACTTTTATTGCAGTTTTTAATTAGCATAAACTATTGAATATTTGAATAACTGATACTAACAGTTTTTTTGTTGTTGTTACTTATGGCACTTGCCTGGACAAGCTCCCTGCTGATACAGCAGCAGATTTAAGCCGAAAGGAGCGTCTCTTTTTTTGAAGTAGCGCCAACTTGGGCCAAGAGTACGACTTAGCTACACGCTCATCCCATTTGCTTGCACAGCCCCTATTTACAGGGGGCACATTACTGCATCTCACAGATAGCACACAGAAGAACAACCATGCCCGAACCGGGACCTCCAGAACAAGAGGAGAACATGCTACCTCTATGTCAGAAAGCCGGCGCTAATAGTTTCTAATCTAATATTCATTTTTATTGAATGGAATGTAAACTGTTAAATCAAAGCTGTTTTTAATTAATTAAATTCATTTCAAATGAATCCAGCTTTTAATTAATTTTAAATAATGTGTTTTAGATTTTAAATTGCTATAAAATCAATTTGCTAGTCAGCAGTTGGTATTCTAACTAAGTGGGAATTTTGAAGTAAAGCTGATTAAATTTTTTAAAATTCCTGAATTTGCTCGAATATAATGATTAAATGTGGATATTCTTTTCTTTAATGTTAATTATAATGAATCTTTTTCCTGTTATGATGAACGCTAGTAAAATTTTAGTTAGGATTAAATAATTTTATTTGTTTCCATTTCTTAAAGTTTAAAGTACTTTCATAGTTCCAGATATTATCCTAATACTTGTAGTTTATGTTTGAGAAAGCTACACAAAACCAACGTTCAGGAATAATATATGAGTGCTCGACGGTAAATATTTGAAGGAAAAAAATGACAAGGAATGCAGATGTTGTAATTTAATAATTATATTTTTATAAGAATCTGTAAACAAATGATGATATACTAAAATACTCAGCACTGCAAATTGCTGTATGTAGTCAAATAAAATTGCTATTGAACTCAATGTCTCACACTCGCAGATGCAAAATGCAGTGCCTAGACACAGATTAATTCCTCTGACATATAAAAAAACCCTACTTACAGAATATGATTGCCCCAGAACATTTAATCAACAATTGTCAGACTTAGAACGGATAGTTATCGGGAAATGAAAATCCATCCGGGCAACTCAAGATCGTAAACTCCATGCAAATATTGTCCCGGACACCAGATTACGCCCAATCATATATAATCATATTTTTATCTCTTCAATATGAGCTATCCTTGGAACACAAGAACAACAACAACTCAATGTCTTATATATCTCATAGATTTTATTCTTGTAAGTAACATTAAATTTTAAGTAAATCTCCAATTTTCAAATGTATTAAATAAACAAATATAATTTTTTATTAAAATTTCCAAAAACTGCTTATGACACAAAAAAATTATAATATTTAACCTTTAGAGGAATCTAATTTCAGCAAAATATTTTAATCGGAAGATTTAAACAGGAAAGTATTATTTGAAGCAAAAGTTTCGTTGAGTTTACAATCGGTAAATTGATCAATCAAGAAATTTCCTTCTGTATTTTTTAGTTTTTGAATTTCTCTGTAAACCCAAAAGCTCAGGAATTATTAATATGATTGCATAAGCATTTTTAACGGTTCTAAACAAAATCAAAAAAGTTTTGGCATACTTTATCCTTAGCGTTTAAATCCTTTATCCTTTATCCTTAAATTTAAATCCACACAAAATATTTCTACGCTCACTGAAGGGAGTGAAAGGGAGGTAAAATAATACTACGTTACCCGCAATAATTTTCGAATATGTAATTGCACATCAATTATTAATATACCATCTTAAAATATAAAGCATAAGCTTTTTGCAAATTTAAATTTAATTTTTATACTATTATTTCTTTAATTTTAACCCTTTGCACTTCGAAAAATAATTAGATGCAAAATTATTCACCTAATACAAAGAGTTGTTTATTGCTATGAAAAATAAATATACATAATTTCTGTTATGTCAAATTTCTTTGAAAAAAATTAATCTACATCTCTTAACCCTTATATAGGCGTTTTTAACAATTTAATTTGAAAAATAAATAAATAAAACGTCAAAATAATTCACAATCTGGAAGGATGAGTCAGAGGCACCATCGGAGTGCAAAGGGTTAATAAATTTGTATAAATTTCTGTATAGTAATGCTATTTAAATAAGGGCTGATGGTTCTAAAACATCTTAAGGTTTTGAATATAAGAATACAAAATTTGCACGACATAAAATTATGGGTATTTTCTTTATATATATATATATATATATATA
>JAOUZG010050968.1:19261811-19275053 GCA_026289955.1 Argiope argentata
AGACCCTACCAACAGGCCACCACGGTCCTCGGACAGAAATACAGATATATTACGAAAAATGTGTTTTTCGAATTCAGTGAAGTCTAATAGGTAGATACATCAAAATATCGAGTTCAAATCTTTCGATGATTACAATACTTTCTCTACACTCCGTATACTAGAAAGTAAAAATCAATATAAACGCACGGAAGATAACTTTTAAGTCGAGGAAGAAAGTGAAAGAATAAATAGACCGTGACTTCTGGAATCCGTTTTATTGCTGAGGCATCATGTTTGGAATAATAATAAAGAGATGTTGTTTTAAGATAGAGTGCGTTGAAAACTTGCTATCCTCTGCAGAATTTTGATAACTTCTACAAACGCAAACGTAAACATTAAAACTAATAAGTGTTCGGGATAAATTTTTTGAAGCATAATTTTGTTGTAACTTTTGACTTGATTTTTGTAATCAGAAGACCTTATATTCAATGCGTGTACTGTATTCTTTCTTATAATATAAAAGTTTAACAATGCTCATACATTTATTATCAGGATTTTTAAATCAGAACAAAAATTATCGGTATTCTAAGGAAATAATGTGCTTCTAATCATTATTCAAAATTATTTTAAGGTTTTTTATTAATTCGAATATTCTAAAAAATTTTATACTAATACTAGTTATTTTGTGAAACTCATGAAAATATTTAATGTTTCTAATTGCTTAAGGAGTCTCAGGACAATTAAAAATTATCCATGGAAGAAAAAAATTCCTTTTTCCGAACCATCTAATTTACAAATAAAACTGTTGTAAAATTTGAAAATTTAACTGTAGAATATTTACATACAATTACATTATTTCTCATGATTTCAAATAATTTCAAGAAAAAATTATAAAGAAATATGAATAAGAGGTGTTTTTTTTTTTTTCAAAATCTTAAAAATCGGTATTTTACTTAGCTCAGAACTCTGGATTTTAAAATTGGTTGAAATTTATAAAATTAATATCAATTTGCAGTTAAATTCTCAGTTTTGAAGTTGTAAATACTTTTTATAAGACTTTTTTAAAAATATTTTTTAAATTATAATTATTGAAAAAATTAAAATTTTAAGAAAAATCGAATTAAAATTCGAGTAGATTTTTCCTATGAATAAGGGATCTAAAAATTGCTGTACAAGTCATAGAGAAACTTATTTTGAACATTTGTATGAAATTTTAGATAAAGAAAAATGACGTTAAAATAAAAAATTGTTAAAAAAATAATTTGAACAATGTAATGCAGCATTAAAAAACCCCAGATACATATACATTGCCCTTAGTTATCTTAAATTGTTCAATTGCCTTTGAATTCTGAGCTTTTTTGACCTTATGTGCTTCAAAGAATATTGCGTTAGTATGTCTTTTGACATTCTGGCAGAGGAAGTTTTTTTTTTTTTTTTTTACATTTAATCGGTGCTGTTTAAGTTTTTTCTTGATAATTTTGGAAGTTTTGATTGTTAAAATTTTAGTACCAAAAGGTTCAGAAAAGATAATAATCTAACATATATTTTTTTCAAAAAATTAAAAAATGTAAATCAAGTCCTGAGACCCCTTAAGATATCAAGCGAAAAATTATTAGACATAAGAATGAGGAGGAGGATTGCATGAGATATGAAATGAGTAAACTCTTTTATTTAAATAATCTCAAACAACTTTTCACTATATGTTCAAACCACGCATATTATTTAATAAAGGTGATAACTGCGCTCCCCTGTATTAAAACTGTAAACTTTGGGAAAAGTCTAAAGTTTTTATACGAGGGAGCAAGTGAGTATCCAGATTACTGTGAATTGGATAGGTTATTGTTTGCAGCCTCGCAGATGAGTGTTTTGTGCTTCGTAGAACAGTGAAGAAAACCAAATCTGCATTTTAAACACCTTCCCTTTCAACCAACTGAAAATCAAAATTTGATATAGAATTACATTGCTAATAACAATAATATAGGGCCGGGATGGCCTGGTTGGTAGAGCGTTGGACTCGAACTACTTAGGTTACGTGTTCGAAGCTCACCGGCCAAAAGATTCCCCGAGTGTGTGGCGTTTGGCGCTCGTTAAAACTGTTTGTGGTCGCAAAGCCCTCCATATCGAGAGTAATACCACTGGGGGTACTGGGTCAGAGGTGATCGTTCTCTGTTCCAGATCTAAATTACGATCTGAGGTGAATGAATGAATTTGCGTGAATATAGTCCGCCCCCTAAAGGGTTGTGACGTGTGTGTAGCTAAGTCGTACTCTTGGCCCTAGATGGCGCTACTTGTAAAACAAGAGACGTATATCTCCGGCTTAAAATTTGCTGATTTATCAGCGGGGCTTGCCCATGGCAAGTGCCATTAGTAACAACAACAATAATATATGTCAAATATAATTTATCTAAATCTTTGTATTTTTGAACTATCGTATGCAAATGTGTAAATCAACAGATGATTAACCCTATGTTAGATTGGGTACAAAATTTTACACGGATCTTTAATTTAGATGCTAAAAATATTTGCTAAATTTTATCTATCCAGCTCCTTACTTTTCATAATTAGCGAACTCACTTGCATTCGTAGATACCTTTGAGTCTATTTGCTCTAAGTGTAATAGAAATCTATAAATTTAGTATCAAGATTCAAGATCTCATACCAATTTTCATTCATCTAGCTGAAGCCGTTTCTGAGTTAGCGTATTCACAGAGATACAGACAGGTGAACAGACAGATAGATATAATTAAAAAAAATGTTTTTCCCCCTCTTATTGTGGTCTAAAGTAGGGAGATTCGCTAAAACCTCGTATTCGAATTTTTCGACGTTAGCAAAACTTTCTCTTTGTATATATCGCTTAAGAGAAGAAGAAAAAAATGTTTCATTCTTTTAATGTAAGTTCCTACAACTCACAAAGAACATCTAAAATCAAACAATTTCAAATTTACCGCTAACATTGGCAATTCATTCTTTCAAGGACATATGTATAAATGAGGTCATTAGATGAAGTAAATGAGTCGAATCATTCAATTTGTGGGTGAAAATGAATGCTCTTTACATGTATATTACAAAAAGAAGGCTTGTTTTTTGGTAAGTAAATTCATCATTAAAATGAAATTAGTATTACTATGTAACGTAAATGTTAAACTTAGATAATGATAAACAAGTGTAAGCGTAATTTGTTTTTTCATAGTATTTAAATTACACGTAGATGAATCAACTTTTGTGACGATGCATATCAATTACTGTAACTATATTTGGTTGTTGATTTTTTATATTATCGCATTCTAGTTATCGTTTGCGAAGTGTTGAAGTTGGTAACAAAAATATTAAGTAATAAAAATCGGTATTCCTTTAATTTTACAAGCATTACTTTAAGCTTGCTTAGAAATATAATTATAATATCAAATTATCGAGCATTACATAACAAACCTTGAAATAAATCTCTCGTAAAAAGAAATCTATGACTGTAATAAACTTAAGTAAGATAAATCATTAATGATATCTTTTACACATCACATGCGTGTGGAGATTAAAGAACATTTTGAAAATTAAAAAAACATTCCAACCTAGCATTTAATAGCCTTTTTATTCTTTTAGTTTACTTCGGATCTGATTATAATTTCTTTATCCTAATTTTTCTCACAATTTTTTTTAATGAGGAGGATTTTTTTAAAACTTCTTTCATATCCATAAAAACATAGCTTAAAAAATAAAGCTTGTGAATATTTTCTTTATATTATTGAAAATGTGCTACCATATTTAGTTATTCTTTATTTTAGTAATCTTTCGAGAAAAAATGTATTTTATAAATTTATTTTAAGAATATTTATTTAAAAGCAAAGTGATAGAATTCTGAAAAATCAATCACTAATGATATTAGTTGATGGTTTTCTTTCTACCAAATATAAATAAATATTAAGAAAGTTTTTAAACAAATAATAAATCGCAAACAAATATAAGATTAAAATATATTATTTTACAAAACCTGTCAAGTGAAGAATAGCATAACCAATTAAAAAATAATTAATATTCAATAATTATTCATATTTTAATTTATTTAATAATGATACAAATATCCAAAGTAAAAAATATTGTATTTCTGCTATTTTATAGTTTATAAAATATCTTTGCCGGCTCTCTTTGTGTTAGAGGTTGTGCGTCTTTCCCATGTACTGGGAGTCCCGGGTTCGAGTCCCGGTTCGGACATAGTTGTTCTTCTGTGTGCTATCTGTGAGATGTGTGACTGTGCCCCCCTGTAAAAAGGGCTGTGCAAGCAAATGTGGTGAGTGTGTAGCTAAGTCGTAGTCTTCGCCCTAGTTGGCGCTGCTTCAAAAACAAGAGACGCTCCTTTCAGCTTAAATCTGCTGCTGTATTAGCAGGGTGCTTGTCCATGGCAAGTGCCGTAACTAACAACAACATAAAATATTTTTTGCAAATTTATTTATGCAGTAACTAGACTTTAAAAAATTCAAATTGGATGTAAATTTTTTGGCCGTTTGGCCTTCAATTCAAGACCATAAGCAGTTGTCTGGTCGGAAATCCACCCTTGGTGATTGATAGCTACAACAGTAGAGACAACTAGGCAGTGGCTGCAGAAAAGAAAACTTTTTGTCCTGTTTCCATTAGATTACACTTTTAACCCTTTGCACTTGGATAATGACACTCACTGACCATTCAAGACTGTGCATCATTTTGACATTTTATGTACTTATTTATTATCATGCGCGAACATGATATTTTGGTTAGGAGGTTTTGATGTCTCCGAAATATACGGGCAAAATATTTTTTTCCGCTTTTACCAGTATTGCATTATTATTATGTATGCTTCTTTGACAGCAATTGCGTTTTTAAATGGTTGACCTGCTTTTACCAGTATTACTTTATTGTTACGTATGCTTCTTCGACAGCAGAGATGTTTTTAAAATTATGACAAAGAACTATGACTTCAAAGCGGTCTCAAAATCTGTCGATCTCCAAAACTTTTCATGACAGCCAGGAAAATTGAAAATGAAAGAAAAATTGAACATATATATAGGTAGATAGATAGATAGATAGATAGAGAGAGAGAGAGAGAGAGAGAGAGAGAGAGAGAGAGAGAGAGAGACCGATAGAGAAATCACGTGACTGTTTCAAACCGGTTTAAACTGGTTAATGACTAAAATGAATTAAGATTTAAGATAAATAATGACTTAAAAATAATCATGTTCTCACAGGATAATTTGAAATTTACGATCGAAGATTTCATTTTCTTTTTTTAAATTTTAATTGTTAAAAATACCTGCAAAGTAGTAAGAAAATGCAAATAAATCAAACGAACGAATTCAATATTTTAAAAAATTATATATTTTTATTTTTCGGTGCAATAAACAAGTCTTTATATTTAAATGAATAATTATGCATTGAATTACTTTTCCGAGTTCAAGGGTTAATAAAGGGTAATTCAACTCACTCCACATTTGTACCTCTGTTCCATTTTTGTCATCTTTCCTGTACTGAGATTTATATAATATTTTCTTTACAGATTACATAAGAAAGCACTCAATCCTGATTTACCGGTTGCAATAAGAATTAAAATAAATTTGGGCCCTCAGGTGGCAGTAGTATGCTTCGTTAAAGAGTATTAATAAATATAAAGAATCTAAAGGTAAAGATGTAGAAAAGTGAAAATTCTGTCTTGAACAAAATAAAATTACATTATCCACATTAATCTTTTTTAACGCTTCCGAAGTGTAAAGATTATTTATTTCCGCATATTATCGTGGCTCACTCATGAATAAAACAAACCCACGCTTTGTTTCCGTGCGAAAGAATATCTGTAAAAATTCTATAATTATTCAGAATGGTCATCACGGTGTAAAATTCCAGTACATATGTAGTTTATTCAAGTGTGTTAAAGATAATCTTGGAGTGTAGATCTATTAGTTTTCACACATGAATCACATTCAAAACAGGAATTAGTTTAAGGTTGAGAAACAATCCATGCTTCGACCGTGCATCGGCAGAACACCATGCTCTCTTGTGTAACTTGACAGCTGACCGCTTGAGATACTTCCTTGAAACGCTTGATAAGCACCTCGCATCGTAAGTTTCGTAAGTATATGCAACAGTTATTCTTATTCTGGATTACGGCAGTTTTGTTTTGTGCATTCAAATCAGATCCAAAAAGTAAACAAAGCGCTTCGATAATTCACTAGCCGCATTTTGAAATATGAAGCGCAACTAATAAGTATCAACAAGAAAAGTTTTTGGAAGTAGTTTGCTGTGATATATTGTTTTGAATATCGTAATCGGAACATGTTTGCCTTGATTGGAGATTTAAAGCTCTTCAAATCTACTTTGGTGGTAAGAGAAGTGAAAAAAAATCGCATACATTGAACATTCTTCTGATTTAAATATTTATAATTAAATAATGTACTAGCGAAGCGTTTATTAAAATCCATTTCCAAGATTCATCAGAAAAGATAACTAATGAAAATATGAAAGGGAATGAAGACTGAACTTCTAGTTTCAGCCTCTGATTAGCTGAATAATCTTGATTGATAATAAGTCAGGTGTTTCTATGTAGTTGTTTTTATTCAACACTTTGTAGACATAACAAACGCAGTGAAAACACTCGCCGAAAATGAGTGACAGTTTTCGGATTTAAAAGATAGTTTAACTCTCGCGCAGATGCTTAATGTACTTATTCTAACGATAATTATCAGAATTAAATGACAATATATTGTAAAATAATACTTTTTGCATAAAAACTTCATGTTATCATTGAAAGACCCACTTATAATTTCAGAATGATAAATTGCAGAAATCATCAGATTCGAATCAAATTTTTATGAAAAATTAAAAACATAAAATTAGAGAAAAACTGGCAAATTAGTGACAGATTAGAGGAAAAATGTGGGACAAATTCGTTGTTCAACAAAAGCAAGAGTTCTCCAACAAGCTGCATTTGAAAAATAAATTATGCAATCTAAGTTTCTGTTTTTTTTCTTCGAACTACGAAAAATTCTTTCACATGTTGTAAACAATGATATAATCTTATCAACAGCTTTTCCGAAATTAGAAAACGTTTTTGCCTTGAAAATGTGGTTCCGCTTAAATGCTTGTTTGAATGTATCCAACTGGATTATGAGATACATTAAAATGTCTCTCTCAATCTGAAAAAGCTATTTTTGATGCATGTTTCCGTTTTCGGTTACGTTTATAACGTCAGTTATGATCTTCAAAACTGCTGA
This sequence comes from Argiope argentata, assembly GCA_026289955.1. Classification (NCBI taxonomy): domain Eukaryota; kingdom Metazoa; phylum Arthropoda; class Arachnida; order Araneae; family Araneidae; genus Argiope; species Argiope argentata. The sequence goes on from JAOUZG010050968.1 coordinate 19,269,023, forward strand.
CAACAAAAAATAAAATGTGTTATTTTTTAAAATATGAATTCTGAATAAGATTTTAATAGAAATGATAAAATTCCGTAAAAAAGCAATCGAGTTTTAATTGGAATTTCGGAAACAAAATTAATTCTAAGCAAGAATCTTGAAGAGTTTTCAAAAATCCCAATTTGAACCTCGGATCAAAGATTCCAAATTAAACGTTCATCTCAAGCAAAATTCCTAAATATACTCTTTCATACAAACGCACACAATGGCGAGTTAAGGCATGTTTTGGCTATAAACTGTACACATTATGAGGCGCCTTTAACAATAATTAGTCGGCTTTAATTTATATTTTTATATGTTTTGAATTCAATTAACATACTAAGGATTTATTTTATCATTATTTTTATTTTTCGTATCTTTTTGAAAACATATATGTTTTTATTTTATTTTTTTTTATATGTTTATCAGTGAAACTAATGTTTGAAATAAAAATTCATGACAAATTAACCATACCCAGGTAGCACATCTTGTAGTATAATATTGTACAATATTGTGCGATATTATATGATATTAAACAATGTTCTACAATAGCAAACAATATTGTGAATATTGATCAATATTGTACAATATTTGTGTGCTACTAGGGTAATTATTAATTTAAATACGGGAATTTAATTATGATAAAATTATATGAAAATAATAAATTTCGAGCAAACACAACATTGAAAAGTATCATTGTATAGATACTGTAGTAGAATATAAGATAGTCTGTTAGATGAGGAATCAATGTAACGAAATATTATAAATAATTAATTATATTTTAATTTATTTAATAATGATTTTAATAAATAAATCCAAACAAATAGTATAATCCAAATAATTAATAATTCCTAGAATTTTCACTTTTTACTTGCTTAATCATTTAGCATCTAATAACATTTTGTTAATCGACTTGAATACGGTCCGCTAAGCCAAGCGGCCCTAAGTATTCACCAAACTGTTAATCTGCCACTAGACACAAACAATATTCTTTACAATTTTCTTCAAAATAACAGTTTTTTTTTTAATTCTTCCTTTTTGGACCGCTTTTACGTGGTCTTTATACAACTGTTTCCCTACCAGAAGATAACAGATTGGAAACCCGAATCTGCCTAAGAACTGCCGTGTAAGCGGATCAAATCACACCAAATCCGTCAAAGCTGAATTTTCTTCCATTGTTATGGTATGGAAGCTGGAAGAGATAATTGTTGGCTCAGGTGGCATTCTCGTCATCTGATCATAGTTCAAAAACAGGAGATCCATTCCAAAATAGCTCTAGTGTTGCTTTGAAATACGACGTAAATATAACTAAAATAACTCGCTCTTCAAGCTTAAAATTTATTATAATACGATGAAAGACTGAAAAAAATTTGTTTCATGTAAGTCTTGGTTAATTTTACAAACACACTGAAATGAAATCGGATAAAAAATTTTGAATTCTAGTGCAGATTTATTCCAAATGCTCATGGATTATGGGCTTAGTTCGCAATTTTAAAGTAGCTTCGAGGCTATTTGTAACGAAAAATCTTTCAGAAATTTATTTTTTCATCTAATATTTTCAAACAATTAAATATTGCAACTTTCTTATTAAGCACTTCGTATACAATGACGTGTCTGACACGCGCATCGAATTACTAAATTTTTATTTTCAAGTCTGCAATTAAGCCACAGAATTAAGTATTTAAATACGAAAAAATCAATATGAAACGGTTTGGTAACCCAAATGCTCCATATTTTATTTAAAAAAATCAAATTAACAATAAATTACCAAAATATGATGAGTTATCTAATTAGAAAGTTAAATAAATTCGTATGTCAAGTGGTTAAAGAAAGAAAGACGATTGTACTACAGCAAAATCTCCACTTCCAAGTCAGATGAACGCGGGTTTCAAATACGATTTTCTTGAGGTGCTATGTCCGTTAGCATGATGAACGTTGTTGTGTTGTGACTTATGACACTTTATAAGCGCGCCAATAGTTATCTGTCAACGATTTCAGCCTAGTGAGCGTCTCTAGTTTTTTCAGTAGGGGCAACTAGGGCCAAGAGTACGTCTTAGCTACTCACGCATCATATTCTCTTGCACAGCCACTTTTTACAAGGGGGGCACATTCACACATCCCACAAATAGAACTGAGGAAGAACAACAATTCCCTACTCGAACCCAGGATGCTCAGAACAAGGGGTAGACGTGTTACCCCCATGCCAGGACACCAGCAGATTTCACGTAGAAAGTGCTAGTAGCAGGAAGTAATTAATCTCACTCTTTTATTTCCATTTCTTTTAAATTTAAACCTAATTTAGACAAATTCTGTAGAAGAACAATGTACAATTATGGTAAATTTGGCCTTCAATTTTGAAAAAAGAAATTCCAGAAGGAAAAAAAATATTAATTTTATCATCATTTTCATAGAAACAAGATATCTTTTATCCTTTGTAATAAGCTGATTTGATAATTATAAACATGATGAGTACATAAATAAAACAAATGTACTCGGAAAATAACCAATACAATTATATAGCTTCCTTAAAAGGTTAACAAAAAACATGCATAGGAAGAAAGAAGGTGGACAGAAAGCAATCAAACTCACTCTTTTATTTTTTATTTTTGAAAGTTTAAAACTAATTTTGACAAATCCTGTAGAAAAACAACGTAACAATTATGAAAAATTTTGAAAACTTTAAAAAAAAGAACCCCAGAAAAAAATTATTCATTATTTTCTCTGTTTATTATTACTTGATGTTAATTACGAAAGTGATGAATATATTAATAAAATAAATAGATGAAAATGATTCCGTTAAAAACAAAAATGTGTTCACATTTTCTTTAAATTGTATTAAATTTCTGCAAAACATTAAACTTTGATATTACAGGGGGGAAACCGATTCCACGTGTCATCTTTTTGTTCGTAATAAATATTTAAACAATAATTTTATAATGCCTTTATATTAGACAGGAAAATTTCATACTTGATAGCTGTTTAATTTGCTTAAACAATGCTAGATCAGTGTAAATAAGGAGCAAAAAAGAAAAGGTTTCCACTGTTGTCAAGCACACAATATAGGTCACGACAAAAGATCAGAAAGATTCCCAAATGTGTCCTAAAAGGCTTCAAATTCGCTTTCGTTCGAGGATGTCACTGGCCGATGACGTCATCCAAAGTAACAACTAATCATCATTCACGGCTGTCGGGTAAGAAGAATCGATTTGCTGAAGAAGTGGGGAGGAAGGGAAAGGGCCTTATCTTTTTAGGATGCAAGAAGCTGTCTTTTAGTGGAGACAGTGCGACTTTCAGTTCATTAAAATACAACAAATTCTACGAGCAGTGAACTTTGAAAAAAGAAATGTGTGCGTAGAGCAAGCAGTATGTAGAAAGAAAGGAAAAAATTATTTGAAAATGGAACGTCGAAAAAAAAAAAAGAAAAAGCAGATTTATTACGAATAGTCTTTTTTCTATTCCATGACAAATTAAACGCCTGTGGGAAAAAATTATTCAGAATTTTTTTCTCTCTTTGACCGTTTTTTAAGGACATGAACTCAATCCTCGCTCTTTATAATAAACGCCTTCTTTTTAATTTTAATCATCGCTTTTAAATGAGTTTTATCACGGGTTGCATGTTTTTTAAACTATCTCGAAGCATATAAAACTTCATTATTTTATGATAAAATGGTATTGAGCGCAGTTTACTTCCTGAGAAACGTTTTTACGTTCAAAACAGCAAAAGAAATTTATTATTATTAATAATAAGAGATTAATAATAATAATATGCTCGCACAATTTAGGTTATATCAAGGAATATACTCCTAAGGGTTTCATGGCCACTTAGAAACTCTTTTTTTTTTATGCTTTAGTAAAAAATATCTTTATCAACCATATGTCTCAACGTATACGAGTTATATAGCGAACTGTTTATTGTATTTATCGCTACCTCAACCTATACGAGCTATATAGCGAACAATTTATTGAATTTATTTTACTTTGTTATCGGCCCCTTACGTTTCTGTCTTGCTACGATTTGTGTGATTGGAAATTTCGAAGAGTAAGAAAATCAATGAGTCTTCGCTACAGCTATAATAATTATATTTTTTAAAAAAAGAAGATAGCTTAATGATTTCGTATTTCAGATTTTAATATGAGGATGGTAGCCAAATTTTTGAATAATTTATATGTAAAAGACGTCTAATTCTACAGGCTTTTTCCCCTATATTATCCCATAAATTTCCTATATACTTCATGAAATAATTTCATATATTACTTGTTTAAAATTATTTTTTAAATGCCAAAATTTCCAAAAAAAATTAAACAAAAATTGAATTTAAATCATTGAAGGGATAATTTTTAGAATTTTAAAATGAGTGAAAACTAATTCTGTGCGATTATATAGAAAGGTCTTGCCATAAAACATTGAAATTTCGCTAACTTTGTTATTGATTAAATTTCTATTTAAACTTTCGAAAAAATCTTTTGGCGGTTTACATTTTACTTCTCCAAAATATATTTGTGCCTGATATACTTTTGTAATTTTGAGTCAAACAGCATGCCCTATAATGAGCCAACAGATACGACACTGGCTTTTAATATTTGTGGAAATAATTGCATAGTCAATATTGAATACGAATGCCTCTTTGATCTAAACGGGATCAAAAGCACATACTGCAATAAACATTTGAGAAATAAAATTTATAAAACTTAATCAGCTATAACTTGAACCACTTAAGAAGGAATAAGATAAAAAATTAGAGCAGCTGTTTGAGTAAAAATTTTTAGACATTAGAAAAATGTTAAATAAATTTGCATATTCATCTCACACATTTATTGCTTAACACTTGCGCAGATGATTACGGTAAAATGAATACAATAGATTTGGTCCGATAAAATAACTCCTGATTTTTTTTTACTCCTGAAATTTTACGCATTAATTTTTTTTTCGTAGAGAATTAAAATATAGATAACCTGGAACTAACCTGGAACTTTCTCAGCATTTTACGAAACAATAAACGTATTTCCTTCTATGTTCATTGAAAACAAGAAAAATATTTAATTATATCTGCTGACCTGATCTCATCAACTGATAGCTAATTGATTTGAATAACATGACAATAATTTTTTCCCTATATACAGTGAGAAACCTTGTAAAATGAATGGATATATTATCCAAAATAACATGTAGATGATGTACAAGGATACTTCCCCCCCTAACATGATTGAAAAGAAACCTTAGAGCCTATTGATCATCAAATCTTTGTTAAATATCTTCATTGATTGTCTTGTTTCACGAAACCAAGTTTTAATTAGTCCCCAAGTTGCAAATAGATCACCTTCTCTATTTTTTTCTCGATTGGAATCCTTTTTTAAAACTTTTTATGAATCTGGGGAACATAAGTAAAAAACAATGAGATTGGTCCCCCACCCGAAACTTTCTCGTGCACTCTCCAATAAATTTTTTATCACTCTCCCCCTACAAAAAATTATGAACCTTGTGTAATGTCTCGAATACCTTGCATTGAGGAACGTTAGTTACGAAAAAATGGATCTTTGACCTGCATTTAGCTTTTTTACTGAATCTATACCTGAATATTTTTACTGAAATGCATAATGTGTTTCGAACGCCTTTTTGTCGACTTATAGCCTTCAGAAATTTGGCACACTCCCCCTGCAAAAAATTTCTGCACCTTGGGTAATACAAATTTACCTTGGGCACCTTGGTAATGAAAAGTATTCGCTAAACGAATACTTTTCATTGAGGAACTTCAATAACGAAAAAAGGGATCTCTGGCCTGAATTTAGCATTTTTACTGAATCTATTCCTGAATCTTTTTACTGAAATGCATAATGTGTTTCGGACGTCTTTTTGTCGACCGATTGACTTCAGAAATTTGGTAATGAAAAATAGCTGTACTCACCAGATAATATATTGAATCTCATTGATTTTAATCATTACATTTATATGCTTGTGATAGAAGAAAACGACAGCCAGTCAATCTTTGATGGTCATGATTCAAAATTTGATACG
>JAOUZG010050968.1:19275063-19290069 GCA_026289955.1 Argiope argentata
AAAAAAAAAGGAGAAGATACATATCCATTTAGACCGACTTTTAGCCAACCAGTTACATCTCAGACTTGTTTGTCAAATTTACTCAAGAAAAATGCAGTACAAAAATATATGCACATCGATGGAGCTTAAGAATAAAATTGTTTCGTTTCAGGAATTTTTCCCTTTCCGTACTGTTTACCAAAACGACAATCAGAACAACACAACAATTTTACTTACAGAAAAAAAAATCGTTTACAAATATAGCAGTGCCAATTTTTGATTTATCGAAGAAAAAAAATCGATATTTTTTAAAAACCGATTTTTTTACGCCGGTTTTTAAAAAACATCAATTTATTGAAATCATGATAATGATTCACGAAGAATCGGAAAACAATATATCGATATTCACAATTAATTTGCATTCTCAATTTCGTTTTGGTTATCGTTTAGTTTCCATTTCTGTAACTTTTCATTTAATTTTTGTTAATTCATTTGCATAATAATTTTCGTTCTAATATCTCTATCAATACTGTCATATTTTAATATATAAAATATTTGTTTTAAGAATGTTATTTCGGAATCAACTATTTTCTGTTCCTTAACTGAATGAAACCATTTCGGGAAAAATAATTGCGGTTATTGGATGGTTGAATATTTAACGTTTAACAAAGGACAGTCATCTTCAGAAATAAAAGAATTAATTCAGATTCAATCCAGAATTTTATTCGCTGCTCGTATTTTCAGACTCAAACGTACTCGAATTTTAAAAAAATGCCATTTAACTTCTGTTTTTGCTTGCATTGCTTGCTGAACTTCTTTTAAAACTATTCTGAGTGCTCGATTGGTTTTGATCGAACTTCCAATAATTAAATTATCGGGGGGGGGGGGGGTATACATATCGGATTTGCCAATAATTACGGATTTCCGGTTTTTAACCGATTTTTGATATATGTTGTATTTTGATACTTATCGATTTTGGGGTAAATTCGAGATTTCGAGATCGATAGAATTTGCATGACTGATGAGAATCAATCCAGGAAATGTTCCTGGATTTCAAAGCTTTGTTTTGCATATCGGTGGTAAATGTATTCTTTTATTTTCGATCTGCATGATTGAAAAGAATGTTTCTGTAGTATGTGCTTTTATATTTCTAAAAGTGTATAATTTTTTCTTGTTTTATATCTTTAAAAAACGTTTTCCAGTTTCATTATATACCGGGTGGCCAGAAATAAAACACCCCTACTCTGACCTCCCTGGATATCGAACTACTCAGTGTAAAGGCTTGAAAATTTGTGGACATACTATTCAAAAAATGGGGAAACGGATTTCACGAAAAAAAATTTAGTTCCAGAAATCACCGATAGGTGGCGCTGTACCACTGGACGTATGCTGAAAAGACACAAAAACACGTTTTAAACACATTTTATTTGAAAGTACCAAGCATACATGAAACAAGGACGTTATCGATGCAGGGAATGCTGCTCAATATGGTTCCCTTCCTGAAGATGTAAAATGTGAAGTCTGTGGACAGCTTGTTCAACTGCGGATCGTAACTGGTCATCTGAGATGCTTCTCACATGCAGACTGATACTCTCTTTCAAATCTGCCAAGGTTATCAGACGTTCTCGATAAACAAGGTTTTTTAAGTGTCCCCAAAGCCAAAAATCACACGGATTAAGATCCGGTGAACGAGATGGCCAAGTTGTCGGAAACGCGCGACTGATTATTCTGTCAGTGGTGAAATGTTGGCGAAGAAACTGTTGCACAGAGAGTCCAATGTGTGGAGGTGCTCCATCTTGCATAAAAGTAATGGTGTCAAGGCATTGGCGCTGCTGCAAATGGGGTACAACAAATGTTTCGAGCATCCTTTTGTACCTGTTGGCCGTCACGGTACATGTCTCAAGGCCATTGGAAGTAACCTCTTCGAAAAAGAACGGTCCAAGGATGAATGTGGCTGTGAATCCACACCAGACTGTAACTTTCGGTGAGTGGAGTGGAATCTCTTGGAAGGTACGGGGGTTTGTCGTGTCCCATATGCGACAGTTATGGGTGTTCACTGTTCCACTGAGGTGGAAATGGGCCTCATCGCTCCACAGAATCTGCCACGGCCACGATGCATCCACTTCAACTCTAGCAAGAAATGTCAATGCAAAGGTCAGTCGCATCTCCCTGTCTGTGGCCAGCAATTGTTGATTAGGGCGGATTTTGTACGGGAAACAATGCACCATTTTTCTGAGTACGTTCCACACTGTGCTATAGGGAACACCCAAGTGTCGTGACACTGCACGTGCACTACTGCAGCCTAAAACATTATCCATTGACTGTTCAACAATACCGGTGGCAACATCTTCAACGACATCTGAACGAACCGGTTTGCGTCCTCGACCAGGCTGAACTCCAAGATGTCCAGTTTCCTCGAATCGAGCGATCATTCTCCTGAGAGCTTGTGGAAGCAATGGTCCCTTACGCAAATCCTTAAGTCGGCGAAACTCTCGAAGTGCTGCTGGAGCATTTCCTTTATTCTCGTAAAACAACTTCACAAGCAAAGCGCGTTCTGGCAGCGTGACAGCCATCACTAATAAGAATGACATTCCCCACCTTTTAACATGGCTTCTAACCATGCTTTATCCAAATTTTTCTGGTTACAGTATGAAATTGCAGTTACAACGGGAGTTCTAGCTTCTTTACTATTTTTATTTTCCATAAGGGGCAGAAAAATTAAAAAGGAAGAATGGAAGCATTCCATTCCGCATAAACATTTTAATTTTTATTATTATTTGTGTCTTTTGATCATAGTTCAAGTTGTGCAGCGCCACCTATCGGTGATTTCAGGAACTAATTTTTTTTTCGTGAAATCCGTTTCCCCATATTTTGAATAGTATGTGTACAAAATTTTGAGCCTTTACACTGAGTAGTTCGATATCCATGGAGGTCAGAGTAGGGGTGTTTTATTTCTGGCCACCTTGTATATATTTTTTTATTACATTATATTATTTTTTTTATGTAAGAAAGATTATTTTAATAGATAAATTTTATTGCTAATTTATTTTACTTTATGTGACTGGATTATATGTAGGGCTTTTTTCAAATTTTCTTTTCTTTCCCTTTAAAAAAATCATGCTCTTTTTTATTTTCAAATACTTAATATTTTGTATTGATTTAAAACTTCCTGCACTCAACTGACCAGAAATGTGCAAAATTATCATTTTTCTGTATTTAATGTAAATATATTTTAGCGTGTTTTTCCACTCTTAACTTTATATATATATATATATATATATATATATATATATATATATAAAATACACTGAAGTGAAAAAAGTCATGGGATGACTGTTAATATGTCGGTCCTCCTTTTGCCCGACGAAGTGCAACAACTCGACGTGCCATGGTGTCCACAAGTCGTTGGAAGTCCTCTACAGGAATATTGAGTCATGTCTGTATAGACGTCCATAATTGTGAAAGTGTGGATGGTGCAGGAGTTTGGGCACGAACGGACCTTTCGATGATGTCCCATAAATGCTCGATGGGATTCATATCGGGCGATCTAGGTGGCCAGATCACGCGCTGGAATTGTCCGAAATGTTCTTCAAACCAATCGCGAACAGTTCTGGTCCGGTGACATGGCGCATTGTCATCCATAAAAATTCCATCGTTGTGTGGGTGCGTGAAGTCCATGAATGGCTGCAAGTGATCTGCAAGCAGCTGAACATAACCATTTCCAGTCAATGATTGGTTCAGTTGCACCAGAGGACCGAGTCCATGCCATGTAAAAACAGCCCACACCATTATGCAGCCACCACCAGCTTGAACAGTGCCTTGCTGACAGTTTGGGTCCATGGCTTCGTGGGGTCTGCGCCACACTCGAACTCTACCATCAGCTCGTAACAACTGAAATCGTAACTCATCTGACCACGCCACGGTTTTCTACTGGTCTAGGGACCAGTCGATATGCTCACGAGCCCAGGAGAGTCGCTGCAGGCGATGTCGTGCTGTCAGTAAAGGCACTCGAGTCGGTCTTCTGCTGTCATAGCCCAAGGAAGACAAATTTCGCCGCACAGTCCTATCGGACACGTCCCTCGTACGTCCCACATTGATTCCTGCAGTTATCACGAAAAACCTGTTCACAGGAATAACTTGAACACAAATGAAAGCTCTGGAAAACGAACTACGCATTTATACTTTTTCGCTGCGATACTACTGCCATCTGTATATTTGCATATTGCAATCCCATGACTTTTGTCACTTCAGTATATATAAGTTCTCTTAACTTATTTATATTCTTCCACTCTTAATTTTATATGTCCCCTTTTATTTTGATTTCCCATACTTTATTTTAATTTTTTAATTTCATTTTGAATTGTATAGGTCAAATTGATGATAGAATAATTAAGAAATAAAAAATAATTAGTTAGAATTTTAATAATAAGAAACACACCGTTGCACTACAGTGTTGGCTATTTTTTTTAAAGAAGTTTATATTATTGATGATATATAATGGGATATTCTTTCTGATATTTGATCAGGACTTTTTTTAAGATTTTTTTTTTAATGAACTGCATCATTTGTCCGCAAATAAATTTATCCTCCATAATTTTTGTTATTAATACATTACTCATTTCGGAATTACTATTTTTTCTCTCTTTTTGAGTTTTAAAATAGTAAATTGAATGATTAATTTTAGTTATATAACATACCTGTTGTTAAAGTTCTAATGAATATTTAAATTAAATCAGCCAATTATATTATTAAAATAAGAATAAAAATTCACGTAATTCATAAAGAAAATTAATTTTTCGAGACAAGATTTTGAATTCAGGATTTATTAATTCTACTAGTTAAAAAGCATTATTATGTCGTTTTTCCTTTTTTTTAAATGACATATGAAAGAAATTGAAGATGTTATTTTTTAATCCAGCAATAAAACGGATAATTTTTTTAAATTATTACGTTGAAAAAAAAACAAATTGTAATACGCAGACATTGTTTGGAGATTGATCCACTTTAGTAAAGTGGTTTAAACAGAATTATTTTCTAAATATTTTTGTTTAAAAGGAAACGAGTATTTTTACTACATAAATTGAAACTTTCTTTCATTTTAGAATCTCTCTGATCAGTCAGTATGTTAAAACATGCTATTTACAATTTATAATAGCTATAAATAATGATACTAAGATATATCGAAAAATATCGATATGTATTGGACGATATATCACGATGATGAAGTTTGGTCTTCGCCCAGCCCTATTTACAAATAAAAAATGGCACCTTTGCATCAAAATAAGAAAAATCCTTTAATGAAATCAACAATTATAATAGATTGCAGACAGGCTTAATGTTTAAACAGTAAAATAGAGAAGGAAAACAAATGGAAAATTGGTTTTTACCAATTTATTTATTTATTGCATTAAAAGAATGTTTTAGAGGTAGAAATTTCTCAAAATAGATGGCATGAATGAATTTCGTAAATTTTGGTAGCAAACAGTTTCATATACATTAAACCGTATAAAAAATGCCGCCTTTCTCTTTAAAAAAATTGGGAAAATTACAAGAGGTATATATATTTAAATATGTATTATAAAAATTAATTTCTCGTGTTTAATATTAATTTTAAAATTCTAAAGCATTTTATATGGGAAATTTTTAAACGAACATAATTATTTTTATATATCAAAAGAAAATATTAACAATAATAACGTCCAATTCATATAGGCCATGGCATTCATATGTATGAAGAATTTAGTAATTTGTGTTGATAATGCTTAATATTAAACACAAAAAATTGTTTTACGGAAATAATAGCAATAACGTCTGATACTTCATAATTCAATGAAAAGATCTCCAAGATGAGGGGAAAAATCATTGTAAAATACTTTAAAATAAATTGCTTTCGAATCATAATAATGGGTCAATATTTTGCAACCAGTTTTGAATATTAATGCCCGCAATTCATATTTTAGCACTCGTAGCACATGGTATGATCGATTTGACGTTCGAAAGATGAAGGGGATAGGGGAATAGCTTCATATTTATCTTTGACCTTGATATCTACCCTAGTAGCACACAAATATTGTACAATATTGAGCAGTATTCGCAATATTGTAGAATATTGTTTAATATCATATAATATCGCACAATATTGTACAATATTATGCAATAGGAATTGCTACCTCGGTATCTTTGACCCTTTGAAGGGTTGTATGACAAGTATGTACAGTTCACTTTCCGTACCAGTCATAAAACTGTCAATCAATGCTTTAATTTACAGGCGGTAGTGTTACTGGTAAGATTCAGCTTTAGAAGAAGATGCAACATTTTAAACAAGTCAGATTTGGCGAAAGTTAACATGATGTTTAACAAAATGACATGATGTTCCACTTGGTTTTCTATGAAACATGAATTACTTTTTAATGTATTCAAAATGTGTGATAAAAATCAATGAATTTGTTCTCATATAAATACTGAATCCACTTCGAAAAAATGATCTAGATTTCAGAAAATGCATTATTTTACATAAATAAAATTATTTCCATTAAATGAAAGAGTTTTGGTTTGATTAGTTTTTGTTTTGTTTCTTCTTGATTCATTTCTTCCAATAAGTTCGGGCACTGAAATATATGTTATTTAAATACAGGCAATTAAAAAAAGTTGTTTCTTAAGCTTGAAGTATTATTAAATGAGGTTAATGGTATTAAAATAATTTGTAAGGAGGAAATAGTTGAAAAAGCAATTCTTGAAATGCCATAAGTAGAAAGAAAAGCTTTCATCCACGGATGTTAAGTCTCCATTTTATATTAGTTTTTAAAAAATCAGTTTCACGGTAGAAGCGCCATTATAAATTTAAAATTTTCTGTTTATCATCAATTTAATTTCAATGTTATTATTTTTTTTAATCTGTACTCTGATAATGATGAATTATTTGTTTAGCATATAACTTTTTTTATTTTTAGTATGAGATATTGCAAGTACACTGTGTTTAAGAACCGTGCAAAATGAAACAGCCTATTAAAACAGAATTATATTAATGTTTTGCTAACTAATCATTTACATCTGTGAAAATCTGTAGGAGATGTTAGCCGAATTCAAATTTAATCTCCTTTTAGACGCACTATTTAGTAAACCATCACTCAAATCTACTGCTGAAGAAAACAGAATAAAAAAAGGATTTTTACGTTAATGCATAACATTTTCTTCAGAGATTCAGAAAAAAAAAGTAATTATTTCAATTTCAGAAAATTCAAAGCCGTTTTAAGCTTTCCAGGGACCCTCAGATAATGCAAATCTTGAAGTCCCTTTCTCCCTCCAATTCTTTTTCAATTTTAATTTAATTTTTATTTAGCAGTTTTAACAAACAAATTTTGAAAATCTGCAAGTGCAATTCCCTTTCTAAAGAGCTTTTTTCCATACTTCACATATAAAAAAAATCTAGCAACTTTCTTTAAAACAGTCTAAATCTAAATATATAAAAATCAATGTCCTGAGATAATCTTTATATTATATTATAATATATTATTTATATCAACGCACAACCAATACCGCTGAAGCCCAAGACTTGAAATTTGGCTGGCATATCCACATGATTACGAAAGTATCCACTAAGAAAGGATTTTTCGAAATATCAATTAGTTCGGAAGAAATTAAAACCCCTTAATTTCTGGGAAATTAAAACCTGTAATGCTACTTTCCGAGTGAAGCATGGCCTTTCAGAACAGCGATCGCTGATGCGCCCCCGTTTCGTCCTGTAAAACCGCGGTTTTAAAATTGCCATCGTTACGCGTCCGTTCAATTTATACTCAATATCGCAGTGGAATCGGACGGACTTTCTATCGTGGACCACGGAGGTGTAATTTATTTTACGAAACATCGACGCAAAAATTAAATATCAATTTTTTTTTTAACTAAGTCCATTTTGACGGGTCTATTTCTTAAACGGCCTTGTAAAATAGACGCTTAGCTGGAAAAATACAGAAAATATGTTTCCTGAAAGACAATACGATGTAGTAGGCTGCAATACAATTTTAAAAAATCGAATTTCTAAAACTGAATTCTTGGCAAATTTTTTAACGAAGAGACGAAATTTCGCTTTAATATTTAACTACGCCGAAACTTTTCAAGATAACTTAATCAATTTTTTTACATAAAATTGGATAAATTTTTCAAAATTGTGTGAAAGATTGTAAAAATTTGATAGAAAATTACGCATTAAAAAAATTTGTCGCTTATTGAGTTTTCCTCTTCAACATTACAAATCTAATCCATTGATAAATAAAAATGAGACTTAACTATTTATCTATACAATTTGGCATTTCTTTGGCACACCCTAACCAATTTTGAAAACAATCCTGCAAAAATTACGCGTCTTATGAAATAATTTCTGATTTTGCAAAAGACTGCATTAGAAAAACGATTTTGAGAGGGAGGGAGGTTGGTTGGTCCAAAACCGCGAGCGAAAATGCAGTATTATATGGTTTAGAGATTTGTTGTGTTTGCTTAAAATGCTTTTGTTAATAATAATATCGATATTTTTTTACACTGTACAATGATTGCCATGCTGCCTATTAACTTTCTTTATTAACCCTCTTGTAATATTATAAAAGGTGGGGACGTGTTTTTAAAACTGAAAACATTCAAAAAAAATTTTTTTTTTGAATTATGAAATTTGACTGGAATAAAATTGATTGCTCTGCCCTCTGTCTTTAAATAAAAGTATAAAACTAAAAAAAAAAAAAAGGCAAAACCTGAGAGCCTCCTTGGCAATTGCCAACTTTGCCTGTGTGTGGATTTTTATCGGAATAATTCCTTAGTTTTATTTCTGAAGATGGAATTGCAACAACCTTCTGATGGAAATCAAATTATTTCCCACTATGGCGACTTGGATAACAATTCTATGAAACGAACTAAAAAAACTTCGCTACTACCGCTTTCGTTTTTCAGCATGGCTGAAGAAAGCGTCATTAAAATTCCTCCCAACAATTTCAGCGATCCACATCTCTGGTTTGCTATGTGTGAAAGGACTTTCGAGATTGGTGTATCGAAAGTGCAACGAAATTTAACTAGAATTGTATTGAATTTGCCCCCGGAAGCCTCAGCTATCATACGGGATGTCATCATAAATTCCGATGCAGCTGATCCATATACCTCAATTAAAACGCATTTAATTCAAATATCCGGTGATTCTTCGCAATAAGAAATACGGAAATTGCTTTCCGGTAAGGAATTAGGTGATATAATTACTAAGGACTATGAAACGTCGTGCCGCTTCACACAACGTTTCGAAAGAACTTTTGCCGGAACTTCTCTTGCAGCAAATGCCAACTTCTGTTCAAACTATTTTGGTATCAATTATACCAATAACTGTGGAAAAAGCCAGGAAAATTGCTGATCGAATCCTCGAAGTGAACTCTTCGAATGCATTTCTGTCGGTTAATGCAATAACTTCAACCGGTGAAAATTGGATTCTTCGGGAAATCGAGACTTAACAGGAGAATCGACGAACTTTCGATTACATACAAGAAACAAGACTACAGAACTCGCTCTCATCCACGCCGCCGTTCATCTTCCCGTCCTAGAGACTCAAATCTATGTTGGTACCATAGGAAATTCCAAGAAGCAGCAACGAAATGCATTTCTCTATGCAATTTTTCAAAAAACTCCTCCGGCGAGGAATAAAAGAGTCTACCTCCTCGCTGCCTCATGTTTCGCGTCGCTTATTTGTCAAGGACAGATCATCAAATGTTTCTTTTCTCATCGATACAGGATTTGATGTTAGTGTACTCTCTGCATCAGTTGCCGAGAAAAAGAAACAAATGTCAACAGCAACTATCGAACACATCTTCCATCAATGTATACGGTGACAGACTTTTGACTCTGGATTTAAATTTAAGAAGAGTATTTCGATGGCCATTTTTAATTGCATCTGTTTCGGTGCCTATAATAGGAGCTGATTTTTTATATTTTAATATTTCATCTGATCTTCCAAACAGGCAATTAATAGATAATGCTACCAAATTAAATACTCGTTGCAAGCTTGTACCATCTAAAATTCATTCCATTAAAACTTATTTCAGGCAAGAGTATTTTTCCTGGCGTTTTAAGAGAGTTTCCTGAAATTGTTAAACCTCCTTCCTTTTCTAAAGAAATCAAACACAACGTAAAACATTATATTGAAACTTCTGGTCCAGCGGTTTTTGCTAAATCGAGACGATTAGCTCCTGATCGGTTAAAAGCAGAATTTCAGCATATGCTTGATTTGTGCCATATTAGACCTTCAAAAGTAACTATGCATCTCCTTTAAATATAGTATCCAAGAAAGATAGTAATGATTGGAAATCTGTTGGGGATTATCGTGCCTTGAATGTCCAAACTAAAGAGGACAAGTATTCTATTCCTTACAACATTTTATATTTTACTTCAGAGCTACATGGCAAAACAATTCTTTCGCATATTTATTTAACAAAATTTTATCAAATACCTATTCACGAAGATGATATTCATAAAACTGCCATAACCACTCCATTTGGACTGTATGAGAGTACTAGAATGCAGTTCCGCCTTTTCAACGCCGCTTCTACTGTTGAACGTTTTGTTGATGAAGTTCTTAGAGGACTAAATTTTGTGTACGCTTTCATTGATGATATTTTAGTTGCTTCATCTTCTGAGGAAGAGCATTTACAACATCTGCGATTACTTTTTGAGCGTTTGGATCAGTACGGATTGTCTATTAATCCTTCTAAGTGTATATTAGGAGTACCTACATTAGAATTTTTAGGATTTCATGTTTGTGAGGCTGGAATAAAACACTTACCAGATAGAGTAGATGCTATTTTAAAATTTCCTACACCATCCACTATCACAGAGTTACGTTGTTTTCTTGGCATGTTAAATTACTATAGACGCTTCATTCGACAAGCTGCCCATATACTTATTGCCTTAGTAAAATTTCTCGAAGGCAAAAAGAATAAAAAACGTTCAATGAAAAGAGTTGACAGAAGATTTTTCATGGACAAATGAGGCCAACACAGCCTTTGAATAGATCAAGAAAGCTCTTGCAATTGCAACTTTATTACATCACCCAAAACCAAATGTGTGTCTAAGTATTTGGGTTGATGCTTCCAATTTTGCTACTGATGGTGATCTAAGGCAATATTGTGATAATACTTGGCAGCCACTGGCATTCTTGTCAATGAAACTGACTTCTTCGCAAAAGAAATGGTCAACGTATGATAGATAACTCTCAGCCATCTATACGATGATCAAACGATTTCAGAACATGTTGGAAGGAAGAGACTATTATTTATACCTATCAAAAGCCTTTTTATTTAAGCCTTTCAACAAAAAGCTGACAAATGCAGTCCACATCAGCTGAGACCCTTGGATTTTATTTCACAGTTCTCTACAGGTATTCGCCATGTTCCGGGTACAGAAAATTTACTAGCTGACGCCTTATCTCGGATTGAAATCGATTCGATTGCCCAGAAAAGCTCTCTCGATTATATGGACATTGCATCAGCTCAGTTAGTAGATGAACTCAAACGACTTCTTCAATCAAATACACCATCTTTAATATTGGAACTGCAATAATTTCCTTTGAAAATATAATGCTTACTTGCGACGTTTCCTCAAATGTTCCTCGTCCTTTTATCCCCAAGAATTAACGCAAACGGGTTTTCAAACACCTGCATAGTTTCCCTCATCCTGGCATTTCTACCTCGACGAAAATGATTAGTCAACGTTTTGTGTGGCCAAATATCAAGAGGGATATAAAAAAGTGGGTGGAATCCTGTCAACCCTGCCAAAGATCAAAGATTCATCGACATACAAAATTACAACTTGGTACGTTTGCCTTACCTGATGCCAGATGTTCACATATACACATCGATTTCATAGGCCTTTTTTTTCTCCGTCGGATGGTAAAAGTCATTGTCTCACAATGATTGACCGATTTACAATATAGATGGAAGTAATCCCTACAGCGGACATAACTGCTGAAACGATTTGTTCTCTTTTATCTTGCTGGATATCACGTTTTGGCTGTCCTGCAATCATAACAACACACCAAAGTAGAAACTTTGAATCAAATTTTTTCAATCCTTGGAACTAACCCCATTCATTGCTGTCCCTATCATCCAAAGGCCAATGGACTAATCGAAAGAATGCATCGCCACCTCAAGAAAGCAATTAAGGCTCACGAGACAAATGTGGGATATTATACCAATTAATCTTCCTGGTATGCGTTCAGCTGTTAAGAATGACATACAGGTGACATGAGCAGAATTGGTTATGGAACAACTCTTCGACTGCCATCTTATCTTTTCTCATCTGACAAGATTTCTACATGTAATCCAACATATGTCAGCTACGGGATCAAATGAAGTCTTTGTAACCAGTGTCAAATTCTGCTCATGGAGGAAATTCTATATTTGTTCCAACTGCATTAAAAACCTGTTCACGTGTTTCTGAGAGTTGACAACGTTCAACCACCACTCTCGCAACCTTACACTAGTCCTCATATAGCCCTCAAACGAAGTGACATTTTTTCAATTCTTGTGAATGGAAAAAAGAAATCTGTGTCAATAGATCCAAGTCAAACCAGCGTTTTGTTTCGATGACGATAATGATGTTCCTTCTGTTCCTCCAGTGTGTAAACCAGAGCAGGATAAAAGTGACATAACATTGCATCCAGAAAAACAGATTCATAAAACCTTTCCTCAAACTAAATCTGGACATGTCAGATTTCCATAAGTTTTGGAACAATTTATACAATAATTGTTTTTTTATTCAAAATATAATTTTATCTGTATATATATTTTGGCAAAATTTTGAATTTCATGTTCCATTATGAGTATTAATTTAAGTTTTGTGCATGAATATATCTTTTAATTATAGCTGATTATGCATATTGTTTTAATATAAACAGCATATTTCACTGTTGTATATATGGTATGTCATCATATTAATTTTGTTGTGCTACTATAATTTAGTATATTTTCATTATGTAATATTATTCTCCAACTCACTGGTGGGATACTCTGTGGTGAAAGATATCCTTTCCATGCAGCTGTTAACGGTTGCGCAATCGTAAGTAATGGAGGCGCCAGGCGAGAGCCGATGTCTAATGGATTCCCTGTCAGAATAGAGTTCGCTCAGATGATGCAAGACGCGAGTGAAAAAAAAGTGTGTGGATTTTTATCGGAATGATTCTTCAGTTTTATTTCTGAAGATGGAATTACAACAACCTTCTGATGGTAATCAAATTATTTCCCTGAGGGGGTTAAAGCATTCTTATCATTGAAATTGATCCATAACAGGCTCTAGTATTTGTTGGGATACCATCAAACCAAGAGCTTTTATCAATGCAATGTTCCTTCATAAATTTTAGTATTTATACTGCTGCTTTTTTGGAATTGGAATATCAAAATATGTAGAATCGTGTTCTTTAACACGTTGAGTACCACGCGGTTTTATAGCGACTTTCCCGTCAGGCCGCGCGCGCAGGTACGTAGTACAGCAATACGAAGCGCAATACTGACAAATTAGAATTTACTCGATGAAAATTTTAAAGCGTATTAGGCCCATTGCTTTTTGGCATAGTGGAAGGTATTTCTGTTCGAAAGGGAATGTTTATATAAGCATTCATTCAATATGTTAGGCCCCTCGCCTGTTTCGTTTATAGTTGGCCCACTAGAGATAAGATTACATTGAACTCCACTTCGGGCCGGAGCTCTGCTCAAGCTACGGCAAAGTAGTTTAAACACCGCAGAAATGTCCTACGTTATACATTTTAGAAATGATTTACTATTCCATTCAGTCCTCTATGGTTCTTGGTTCAGTGCACACGAAAGCTTTTTTCTTAGCCTTCAGAATGTCAGTTCATGATTCTGAAGGTGACAATAGCGAAGTTATTTTTGTTAGAAGGCGGTAGAGAGTCCCGATTTTTTCTTCAACAGAGGAAGAAGAAGAAAGTGTTGATGAGTGGAGTGATCTGAGTAGAAATCAACCAAATATTCGATCTTTTGTCTCTCCTTCTGGATTTGTGATGGATGGATGACATAAGTCTAAGGTCGGATACAGAAGTAGAACATTGCTACGAGCTACTTGTGCCGGATACTTTAGTCGTAGGAATTGTGGTGCAAATGAACTTGTATGCGTCACAACAAGTAGAAGCTGGCTGCTCGAAGCGCTCGCAAAAGTGGACACCAACAAATAAGTGAGAAATGAAGCGATTCTTGGAGCTAATTTTATGGATGGGATTGGCGAGATTACCGGCCATACATTTATATTGGTCCCATGATCCAGCTTACATGCAAACATTCCCAAAAAGTGTCATATCGAGAAAAAGGTTCAAACTGTTACTAAGAGTGTTTCACTTTGCCGACAATACAAATGATAATGGATCCAACCATTTGTTCAAAATCCAACCACTTCTAGAGGCAATGGAAACAGATTTCAAAATATATTATAAACCGCCGGAGGACATATATATACATATGCATAGATGACTCGTTGACTCCGTTCCATGGCCGCATTATATTTAGGCGATACTTAAAACAGAAGCGCCAAAAATACGGATTGAAAATATATAATGCTGCGAATCCTGCTACACATATGCTTTTCGTGTGTACGCGGGAAAATCTTTTGAAGAAGAAAATACGGTCATTAAAATATTGATGTTCCTTTGCAGGGACTTATTCCATAAGTGACACACGTTACATACCGATAACTGGCATACAAGTTTGGAATTGGCAGAAAACCTAATAGACAAAAACGTACATTTAGTAGGAACGTTACGTTCGAATCAGCGTGGGAATCCTCCAAAGGTGATTTCCAAAAAGTTAAAACGGGGAGAGGTAGTTGCGAAACAAAACAAAAAAGGAATAACCATTTTAAAATGGAAGGACAAGCAGGATATATTAGTTCTGTCAACGAAACATTCCTTGGAAATGTTGAATGTTCAAAGCCGGTCAGGGAATAAGTTGAAACTCAAAATTATAGTGGACTATAATAGAGGAGGATCAGGGAACAAGTTGA
>JAOUZG010050968.1:19290079-19309651 GCA_026289955.1 Argiope argentata
CAGGGAACAAGTTGAAACCCAAAATTATAGTGGACTATAATAGAGGAAAGGCAGCTGTGGACTTATCTGATCAGATGAGTGGTTATAATAGTCCACTAAGAAGATCTCTGAAGTGGTATAGGAAACTGGCTATTGAACTTTTACTAAATACTGCAGTCCTAAATAGTTTTATTTTATTCAAAAATATAACGATGAAGAGAATCAGCTTTATGGAATTCCGGAAGAAATTGCCGGTTTACTTAACAAATTGCAAGGAAGCCGACGTTCTATCCAGCAGCATTGCAACCAGTAAAAAACGACAGAGTCTGCAGACAAAACCTGGCCGAGTTTCAGCAGTGCGAAAATATTGCAAATCGTGCTATGAAGAAAATGCGGCACAGAGTGGCAGAAAAATAGCACGAAATTTGACCAAACAGGTTATAACATTTTGTGACACTTGCGAGGGACAACCATTTTTATGTTTACCTTGTTTCAATAAAATCCATTCTTTTCTGAAAAAATGTTCAATTTTTACCTTTATTATCATATTTTATACTGTCAGTCACCGGTGACTGAGTGGCACTCAACGTGTGAAATAAAGAAAAGTGTTTTTATTTCGCTATCCTGATAGATTTAAAATTTACAATTTCGTTATTTCATCTTCTCGATAACCAATATTGTGAGCAACTAATTATATGTGGCAGTTGACCTGCCAATTCGAACGGTTTTTCAGCCTTTCATGGGAAAAACTTCCATTTGATCGATTACCGATGACTTATTTAATGGCTTTACAACGTTCATACCCGGCATACCCATATAGATAACTTTACTTTCACGTATTTAAAAAGAAGAAAAATTATGGCAATTATCTCAAAGGAGAACTGACATGAACTTACCACGACACCTGAATGTATTTACTTATCATCGCATAAACTAATACCATTTTTCATTATTTCAAAGAACTATATTGCAATTCAAGCAATAAATAAAAGGATTTATATCAGTCTAAAGGATTGTTTAAAAATTTAAAATATGTGCACTGGTAAAAGAAGTTTTCTACAGATTCCTTCAAACTTATTAAATTAGCATGACAGATTTATTTTATTGGCAATTAACATTATAAACTTTGAATTTTTACATTGTAAAAGGAAAAGCAAATATTTTCTCCAAAGTAATTTTCATTACACAGGGTTCAGAAAAGTCTATGAACCCATCAACAAAAAATCTTTATTTTGCGTAAAATCCATAAATTTACTGCTGATCCGGAAACATAAATTTTACATGGTACAGTTGGTGTGTATACATTACTGTAAATTAACTTCACATTTTTATACTTGAAAACAAAAATTCGCTATTTGTTTTTTTAATTGGAAATTCCATTTTTGACCAAAAAATTCAAATCTTAGGCTAATTTTGGGAGGCTTAAATATTTTTCAATTTGATTAAAACATTTTTTGTTCAATATGTGGCCACAATGATAACTTTTTTTAAATCAAATTTAACAATAAAGTTTCTTGTGACACATAAGCGTGCATACGCGCACACACACGAGGTACCAGAGAATCAGCCACATCTTTTTGATAATAATCGATAAATTTACAGATAAAATAAAGATAAATTAAAAGTTAATGACATTTCATTGAAAAATATAAATGATAAACCAGTAATAACTACTAGTATTGTAATTATCATTTGCATTATAGAGAAAAGAGAATTCACCCGTCATCAAAAATATGTTTCATTCCGTTAAAATATTTCAAACACGTTTAAAAAATGGCATAAGCAGAGAATTAGCAATTGTATTATATTTATAAACATGTGATTTGCATTTATAAATTTGTAGTTAAAATTACGAGAAAAATTAGAGTGCAGATATGCGCTAATGACAGTCAGTAGCCAGTTTCATATGAAAGATTACAATTACAGATATGCGCTAATGACGCAAATGCACGGCTACTAGCAGTTTAATATGAACGATTACAACTACTAGAAAAATTCGAGTGCAGATATGCGCTAATGACGCAAATGGACGGTCAGTTGCAGTTTAATATGAAAGATGAGAAGTATTTTTTGAAAGCTAGTAAAAGAAGGGGGGAAAAAGTAATCATGCCTTTTATAGTTAGTTAAAAGATTTTCTTCGTTTTAAACAAAGAAAACATTTATTAACATATAATTAATTATACTTAAAGCCCTTTTTTGAAACAATAAAATGTAATTTTGGAAAGTATCCAGCAATTTTTGAGACAAGGTCGGATGATTAGAATGATGCCGGTATTGGAACTTCAAGTCCAAACTTCCACGCCACACTAGCAGAATAGATCCGCTTGCCCAGAGGTTAATCTCTAGAATCGAGTTTTCGAACCTGGGACCCTCTGTCTAGAAATCTAGGTCTTATTACCAGGTCACTACTATCCCTGATGTAAACAGAATATTCGCTATAAGTAAAACCATTTAAAGAGAATAATTTTAAGAAATGCATCAGTCTTCAAGGGAAATTTAAAATATATCAGGCTTTATTACTTTCTTTCAGGATGATAGAGATTGTACATTCCAAAATGCAAAAATAATAGAAGAAAAGGGGGACCTAAAGGCATGCTAAAGTAGTCTTAAGTCTAAAAAAATATTGTTAGACACACACACGCAAGTAAAAACATCCAAAATATACATTAGTGAGGAAATGCCGCAAAAATTAAGCCCTTTTCAAGCACCTTAGCCAAAAAACATTTATCTTTAACTGCGTATTTTCTAATCCTAGGTTTTTTTAAAATAATGCATAATTTTTATTGAAAAGATTTTTAAAAATTAATTTTAAAATGAGCATTTTTTAAAATTTTAATATTTATTTCTGTATTTTCATAATATTTAAACTTCATCTTATATTGTAAAGTAAATGTCTTTTTGATTTTGACAAAAACGAAAAAGGATGATAAAAATGAAAAACTATCAATACCAGAAATTTTAGTAAATTTTTAAACGATTAACAATCAAGATCTCTGATATTTTTCAATATTTCTTAACAAACTACGAGTTTATTTAGATGGATAAATCATTTCTGAAAATATCGTGATAGATGTAGAAGCATATCATGATCAAACAGTTCGAATTTGATTTTTATAAATGCAACAAGATTCGACATGGCTGGGATTTTAAGAGTAAATTGTCTACTGCTTTAACTCACTTCATTTAAAAATATTAGTTTTAGTCTTATTGCTAAGAATCAAGCGTTCCGGAATGAATACCATTTTAAAACCGATAAAACTACAACAAAATTGACGACAGAGCAATGCCATGTTCTAAATAAGTTTTTAAAATCATTTTTCTTAATAGAAACGAATAGCAGCGTTCAGGAATGTTCAGATAATAATAATAATAATAAAAAGTCTTATCACTTCTAACTATTGATGTTTAGTAAAGGATTTTTAATGTTTAAGGCATATGGCTAACGTCAGGATTGAGTTTTTGGAAAAATGTTCAAATATAGTTGTATTTAAAATATCTGCATAAAAAAATTGAAAAACATCTATGAAACCAAATTATATCAGTTAAAAGCTTTTTGTTTTGTTTTGTTAAAGAGAGGTATAGAGAGAAAAAAAAACTTCTAGTTTAGAAGTCTATCGAATGATTTGCTTAAAATTTTTTAAATAGCTTCAGAAATATATTATTTAGCTTCTGAACCAAAAAATAAGCTACATTTTTATTCATTTTTTTTTAATATTGAAGATCGACAATAATAGTAGGATTCTTTTTTCTTTTTCACAATGTGAAGCATTAAACAACAATAAAATATTTCTAAAAGAATCGGTTGCTTATTGTCTATTTCAATAATTGCAGAACACATTGAGAAATTATTATTCCAAATTCGAACAAAAATTATACATTAGATTTTAATTTATAAAGTTTTTGTTAAAAAATTCTTAAAAAGATTAGGATATAAAGAACGACTTTTTAAAGACGTAAGACAGCATTAAAATGTATGTAAATGCAAGCATAAAAATCAGCGTAATTCCCGAAAAATGGATTTAGAAACAGAATTCTAATGGCTTTATAAAGAATTTTATTCCAAGAACTTTTTTAAAAACTTTAAAAGCAAACAAAGCTTTTCTTTTCATGATGTTAATAAAGGTAAAATAACGTGACTCGATGGTTCGAAGAAGCAATGGTATTGTCTCGAATTTTTATATAATAAAATTGTAACAAATGATATTCTAAACTAATTTTTCAAAAATTACTAAAACTAAAGTAGGAAAAAATGCATTCATTCAAACAAATTTGATTTAATGAAAGGCCTCCTTTTTTAACCTTTAAAATATTATTAAAAAAATTCTTGCCATAATATGATTGATTTTGCAGCAAAAACGCATTAAATTTCACTTTTATTTTTGTAATTAAACTTCTACTGAAAAATCCGTTCGTAGTTGCCTTAAACACCCACGAAGTAACTTTCCAAATTTAATGCTTCTAACTTCAATCGTTTATGGTGTGCATTGCTCTGTCAATTAAGACAAACCTTTAAACGAAAAGAATTTGGGATAGTTATAAAAAGAAAAGAAAAAATTGGGTAGAATTTAACCCTAAAGAATAAAAATTTTGACAGAAAATTATTCCTTTTAAAAAATTTAAGCGCCAGAACTAACAGTTTTTTCCCCCTTGATAAAAACTAAAATTTGCTGAGATCGGTCTGATAGGGATATTTAACAAGTATACTGTGCAAGAAATCACTACCATTGGAAACTTACCAAGTTAAAATACCATCATACTAGAGCTTCATTACACACTACAAATTAATGACAATTCGGCATAATACATTAAAATCTCTTTAATGAAGTTGTTCAAGAGATTGTTCCAAAAATGATATAATGATGAGATTGATGATCGAATATGTATCATATTAAAGATGTTTCGCTGCAAGTGTTTTTGCAGCAGCTTCTACCATATTTGAAATATCTTTTCAGAGCACCAAATTCATTCTGTTTTATTCTTATTTTCCATTGGTCTAACTAAATTGCGTGTTCTTTTTTTAACACATAAAAGGTTAAATATATACTTAAAAGTATAACTTAACTAAATTCTTCAACATCTCAAACAATAGGTTTAAAAAAAAAAGAATTTGAGAATTTTTTTTAAAATTTTTTATGACAATATGGTACAGTATGTATTTTGTATTTCCATCATCAGGATAAGTATTCAAGAATTTCAATAAACAGCTATGTACATTTTTGAAGAAAAAGGGAACGAAAAAAAGGCTCAATAATCGTAATCTTAATATGTGTTGGAGTCCATGGACTCCTTTTCCGAATTTTTCCAGGTTTTCTTTCATGATACATATGATAAACAAGCTTTTATGAATGCGCTTTCGAATTCTGGTATGCAATGCATGGAGAAACAAAGTTTTCTTCGCATTTCTCCAGAAAATTAAGCACTTTTAAGGTGCTTAAAAATGATCAAAGTACTTCTAATGACACTATAAACTCTGATATTATATACAATGGAAAAAAAATAATATAGCATTATTTTAATATATTTAAAACAAATAAACTCTATTCAAATAACATATTTCATATGAGTTATTTAAGGACGGATCTTGCCCTTCTGAAGTGCGATCTGATATTAAAAGTGGCACCTAATCATGTATCCGATATTCCAGATTTCATCTCTACAAGATAATATGGGAAGGCTTAGCAATTTCCTTAATATTTCATAAATGTAATTCCGTTTCGTTTATTATTACTCAATTCTTAAACTAAACTAAAACGTTCTCTGTGTCAATTCTTCACACTTCTCCGTTTCAATCGAGTACAACAGAAATCAAGAGAAGTATTTTTAACCACTTAACAGGTTTATTTTCTTTGCTAGCAAATAAGATGACACCTTCTATTTTTGGGGGTATTTTCTTATTTTGATTCAAATGGAAATCCATCGAATACTTGACTTATCTACGTATTCGAAGTCATTTTACTATTGAATTATAATCGTTATGAACGGTTTATTTTTTTTTTGTTTACAATTATCAAAATTCGATAAATCGATGCACGTACGGTATACGGGCAAACCAGTTAAGTGGTTAATCATGGAGACAAAAGGATATTTCGACAACCAAGTTGGGTCAAAAAGGGTGAAAGCGAATACGTCCTTAACTTAGTAAATAGCTTGTAGCAAAAATATATATAAAGAAAAACCAGGTTTGGAGACAAATTTTAAAATAAACATATAAAACAGAATGAACAAAATCACGAGTATAGAAAGTGGCATTCTGAAATGACATAAAACTGAAATTCAGTAAGAGCAAAATCGACGAGTTCCCCTCCCCCTGCCCCCAGAATGCAAGCTGTTTAGTTCTGAGACAACGCGTGAAATATATATTTACAGAGGGAAACCACCTTCTCGGGGGAGAGGGATATTTTCAGAGGGACCGTGCACATATTAAGTTTGTCAGTTTTGGTCTTGAAAAGTGTATAATGTGATTTATGGTACTTAAAGATCATGCGTTAAAAAACATTTTTTACTAGATCAGTGCAGAGATTTAAAATACAGCTAATTTTTTTCCAACTTAAACAATTATCATTAATATTTACATAATTTGCTTCCTAATTAGGGTAAAATATATTCGCATCCCTGAACCAGTTTAAAACTGACATAAGGTTAGATTTGGCAAGGAAACGTCAGAGATTGTTTTTCAAATCGGTGAATTTTGTCTACAGAATAGTGTTTACAGTTAGAAAACTATATAATCTCAATGGCAAAGAACATGAGTTCAAATTATTTCCCTCGGGACTTCCTAAAACCCCAAAAGGCCCAACCATGGTAATCCCAAGGGAAAGAGCATGGTAGCAAGCATTAAAAGAAAGGGAGTAAACAGATACAGAATGACGTCATCGAGATAGAAACGCTTCTCCAGGTATCCCGGCATGCACTGCGCGGAGACGAACCCACACTGTAATAAACTCGCTGGACATCAGACGAGATACCGCGTTTCGATTTTATTAATGCCAGAATGGCGTATTCAATGAATGTGTATGACGTATTAATTTCATTAGAGGTACAATATTGATAGATGTAGGAATATTATGTTATTTGTATGGACTCTAGCAATAGCAAATAACCTGTTGCATTCTGGAAGATAGCTTTTACTCTTGAATACATAATTATTCTCGGTATTGATACAGATGATGCAACATCCTTTCAAAAGAAGAAAAAAATTGCATCAAAATATGGATAGAATTCAAGTGGATGAAGGAGCAATTGAATTTTTTACCGATATTTTGTTTAGAACTACAAAAGAGTATAGGAAAATATCCGATGCTTCTAAAATGTGCTAAGATGACAAGAACCTTAACCGGCACGACGTCAATCAAAACATAAGGAATGAGGACGTACGCAAAAGTTGACTTCGAAATGAATCACGCTTGCATATATGCAGGATCTTCAACGAAAATCGGTTCTGAAGCTGTGGTTCTCCCAAATCGGAACTGCTACGGCGGTTTCAAGAATTAAAAAAGCAATATTGATATTATATCGAAAGAAATGCTACTAGGGAAAAGGAGATTCGTTTGATGAGAGTCACTGCAACTAATTTGGACATTTCTTATTTTGTCCAAATTATAATAAAACAGGTTAGTTAAATTAATTCACAACCACACATGACTTGACATCTACTTCATTTGTTTATTCACAACGTTGCCATTCACATAAAACATAAATCTTCTTTTCTATTACAAAAATCCTTTCAATACAAGTTGAGTTGTTTCATTTAATATTACAAATATTTTACAACTTTTAAATTATTTTATCTTAAATATATTTATTTTGAAATTACTTATAATTACTTGAAATGCTTATAATATGAACATTTATTAAAATCACGACACTCCCACCTTTTGATTTTAAATAGATATAACAAAATCAAAACATTATTTCATATTAAATATAAATTAAGAATTAGAAGATATACATTAATCATCATATCGTTTAGGTTTTATAACATTTCTACCACATTTAGTTTTAACTATTTTGATAAGGTTTTGCTCATTGCTCTTTTCTAAATTTGTATTATCTTTTCGGTTATTGCATTTCTTAAATTTTGAGTGATTGTATTTTACATTTTTAAATAATTCACTATTATACAAATTACTATCATTATTCAGTTCTAGAGAATATAGCCGTTTTACAGGACGTATCAATTCTCCCATACAAGTTTTTACTTTTACAACTCTAACAGAATTGTCCTTTCCTGGGAACACTTCTATTACCAATCCCATAGGCCAGTCAAGTCTCTTCCTGTGGTCGGAACCAACCACAACTACATCTCCCACCTTCACTTGTTTCGAACCAACTTTGTTTATCTGGTGATGAATGAGAAGACTCAAATATTCATCTCTAAATCTTCTCCTTAGATCGTTTCTCAATCTTTGCTGATACTTGAGCCTCTTCGTGAGATTAATCTCATCGATGTTATCCAGATCTGGTACTCCCACCGTTTGAATATCTTGGATAAACATGGAAGGTGAGAGAGGTGTTAAGTCGTCCGGATCCTCTGATAAATAATTGAGAGGCCTTGAGTTGATGACTGATTCAGCATCACAAAGAATTGTATTTAACTCTTCAAAATTTACGGACGCTCTTCCCAGAATTCTTCGTAAGATTTTCTTAACCATTTGGACCAGGCGTTCCCAAAAGCCTCCCCACCAAGAAGCTGTGGGGGGATTGAAACTCCACTGAATTCTTAAAATTGAGGTCTCTTGAGTAATTTTCTTCCAGTCAAGGGAAGCCATTAAATTATCAGCTCCAATAAAATTAGTCCCATTATCACTATAAATTTTTCTCGGTCGACCTCGTCTTGCAATAAATCTTCTCAACCCTAACAAAAATCCATCAGTTGAGAGACTTTGTATTAGCTCTAAATGTATTGCACGGTAAACTGCGCATGTAAACAGTAATATCCATGCTTTATTTCCATTCTTTAAATAAAGTGGACCTGCCAAATCCACACCGGTCACTTCAAACACTAGTGCATCTCTAACTCTGTCCTCAGGTAATGGAGCAGGTACAGTGTTAATTTCCTTTGCAGAAAATATCTTGCAGCGAATACATTGGTTTATTACTCTTTGAACTGTTTTTCTGCCCCGTAAGATCCAAAAATGTTGTCTTAGATTTGATAGAACAACCTGTGTTCCACTGTGGCAGGAATTTATATGGTTTTCAAAGATCAATCGTTCTACAAGGAGATGATTGGGTGGAAGAACAATAGGACATCTGAAATTTTCATCGTCTTTTCTTCTCACTATTTTCGTCTTCAATCTCACTAACCCTTCGTTGTCAATAAAAACGTTGAGACTTTTCAATTTATTTTGTGTTACTGTGTCGTCAAAACTTTCCTGTTGCACCAGTCTTAAAAGTTTCTTCTCCGCGATTTGAATTTCATCTACAGATAACTCTCCTTGCCTACTTTTGTGATATCTACTATTGTGGCCAAATCGAAGAACCCATGCTACTAATCTTATTATTTTTGAATAGTTTGAAAATCGTTTTAAATACCAAACTATTTCACCAGTAGAAATATTGACTGATGTAACTCCCTTCTTTTTCTCCTTTAAGACATCTTCGTTAATTTGCACTTCAGAATTGGGCCAATTCTTTTCAGGAAGTCTAAGCCACTGCGGCCCCTCCCACCATCTTGAATCCAAAAGTGTCTTCAAAGTGCAACCTCTCGAAGGAAGATCTGCGGGGTTACATTGTCCAGGAACATGTCTCCACATTTCTGATGTAGACAGTTTATTTATCTCTTTTATTCTATTGTTGACAAAGGTTCCCCAATTTTCTTTTTTCTTGATCCAATAGAGAACCGTCGTTGAATCGGTCCAAAAGAACATCGGCGCATCTTCTAAAGTCATTGCCTCTTTCATTGAAAAAGCTAGACGGGCACCGATGCAGCAAGCTAGCAATTCTAATCGAGGAATGGTAGTTTTTCTTAATGGAGCAACTCTTGATTTAGCCTGCAGAAGCTGTATATTCACACCATTTTTACCTTCTGTTCTGAGATAAATTGCACATGCATAGCTTGAGGCGCTGGCGTCACAAAAGGTATGTAAAGAGCAACATTCTCCAAAATCTAAGGGGATTACACATCGTGGAATTTTTATGTCGCTCAGATGAGACAAGTCCTTTAACCACTGTCTAAATTTCTTCTCTGCATGCCCGGGTAGCCGCTCATCCCAACTCAACTTTTTCCTCCATGTTTCTTGCAATAATAATTTTGGAACAATAGTTACTGGGCAAGTGAATCCAATGGGATCAAAAACCTTTTGGATGCAAGATAACACATTCCTTCTAGATACTGGCTCACAGGAAACATCTATATGACTAGTGTCACAAAAAAGTAGATCTTCTTTACGTTCCCATAAAAGTCCTAAAACATGAGATGGTACTGAATCAGCAAGATTTGAAGTGTTTTCCCATCCTCTAAGTTCAAAATTATTTCATCACACTCTTTTAATTCACTGTAAATACGATCTAAAGTTAAACATTTAGTTTTTACAACTTCGCCATTTGGCACTTCTTTTTCAAATTCTTCCATTAAACTATTTACGGTTTTCGTAAATGAGGTGCGAGCGCACTTTCGTTTTCTCAATATATCTTCCGTAGCCATATTGTCAAGTCTAATTAATTTTTCTTTTAAAATAAAACCACGACTAACCTGTTTCCATATCACGTCCGGGTCACCAAAATATTTTGTCCAAATTATAATAAAACAGGTTAGTTAAATTAATTCACAACCACACATGACTTGACATCTACTTCATTTGTTTATTCACAACGTTGCCATTCACATAAAACATAAATCTTCTTTTCTATTACAAAAATCCTTTCAATACAAGTTGAGTTGTTTCATTTAATATTACAAATATTTTACAACTTTTAAATTATTTTATCTTAAATATATTTATTTTGAAATTACTTATAATTACTTGAAATGCTTATAATATGAACATTTATTAAAATCACGACATTTCTATAATCAAGCATTTTAAAATAGAGCATTATATAAAAGAAAATAATCTATCTTTAATATTTTCAATATATTTCAGCAATGAAAAAAGGATTCAATCATTTTATCGATTTGCTGTGTTCGAGTTCAATAAAATATTCAGGCAATGAAATTCATTGTCAACTCAGAAATTATTACAAGAAAAAAAATTTAACGAGATATTATACGCGATTGGAAAGAATTCAGAGGCAGAAATTGCACGGAAAACATAAAAAAATATATACTTTCTCTTTTTATTTATTTATTCATGATTCCCCCTCATCTCATGTTTCCAAGCATTTTCATCATTTTAGACATATTTACATTTATTTTGATGCAAGTTGGAAAAAAAAAGGAAAAACTCCGTTTAGTGAAGTAAAAAGAGTTTACTTCACGACTTACAGAATTTTCGCTTTCAATTCTATTTTCTATGATATTTAAAAATATCAGCCGCTATGAATGTGAGGCGTCACTTGATATAAATTAATAAAAAACTTTTTAATGGAGAAAAAACTGCGACTATACCAGCTTCGATCAGCTGTTACACAAGCGCTTTCGCTAACTACACGTAACAGAATTCACTGAACTGTCATTAAAAATGGCAGATAATGTAAGTATTTTTCATTATATAAATATTTCAGCTTTTAATTTTTACTCCAGTCCCGTAACGGTACGATTATGAATAATTTATAACCAAGATATTTCTTTATTGATTTATCAAATATTTACGAGAACACTTGACAGGTATTCTAAATCGTTAATTGGACGTAAAAAAACTGAGAAATGCTTTAAATCAGTTCCTTTAATGTTTGACTTGCAAATTGTAACCCAACCATGAATAAATCAAGATCAAATGAGTTAAGGCGTACAAGGCACAGAAGTAGTTTCGTTTCTGGTTATTCATTATGTACTAATGAAGTTCTATATGTATTTAATAACAAAAAGGATTTTGTTAACATTTTTGTTAGTGTGATACACATTACAAAATTTATTTTAATTACTTTTTAATTTTGATCTCGAGATTTATTGTTACATAAACTACAAGGAATATAAATATGAAATCGAAATTTAGTTAATGATTAACTGATTATTAAATTCTGAATTAAAATAATTTATTGTTCTTGAAAATACAAAAGTGTATAAAATTTCAGTGTTTTAGCACATCAAGTGAATAAAATGGATTGGAAGTGACTAACCATATAAAGATCTTTAGCAGGATTTTTTTTTCTTCTTTTTAGTGAAATTCGAAAGGATACACTCAAACTTTAAATTTTATCTTGGGAAATTTTTTTTTCAATTTTGATTATTGTATCAGTTGATTTTAGACAAATTAAACACTATAAATAGAATTATTCTTAAATTTTTAGATACCTACAGTGGCTCAAATAAGAATACCTCATTTTTAATTGAGAAACCTTAAATTTGAATATTAATCACACTTTACCTAGAATTGTAAACTTGTTTTTATATTTACAAACAATAAATGGTTAATTTAAAGTAAAAATAAAGATTAATAAATAAAAAACCTCCAATATGAGAAGTTTCAGAAGCATTTTCGATAAACATATGCAGATTTTTATTGAAAAAAATTTAGAGTATATAAATGAATTTTTAATATCTTGTATACAAAGTGTCAATATTCAGATACATGTTATCTTGGCATTTATAACTTCATTCAAATTTTTAGTATTGCTTCAACCACTTTTCGGATGTTGTCTGAAAAAATTTTACTCCTTTCTCCTTGAACATGTTTTAAATGAGCTTTGTTAGTAAATTTTAAGAACGCTGTTTCCTGTATGGCCCACAAATTTTCTATAAAATGGATATTAGGGGACTGGTTGTGTGTGCAACAGCTGTTCACAATTAAAAAGATACATTTTGACATTTGACCACGTGTTTTAGATTGTAAATGGAAATTTCATTTTCCAGCTAAATCAAATTTAAGCACTTCCATTTAGATTGTTGTGGAGTATATCCAAGTAAATCATAATTTGTAATGCAATCCTTAAAAATTAAATTTCGAGTCTAACTGAAGCGATACAATCCCAAATCTTGACAGAGCCATCACCATTTCTGAGATCTAGAATTTTTTGGATCAAAAACAGTATTGACTTTCTTCATATGGTGCAGCAGTCCTCGCTACGGGAAATGTTAGATTTATTTTAATCGCTACATATACCTTTCTTCTAAAAATTATTTGTCTTTAATTGATTAATTTTTGTGAACTCTTTTCTGATTTTGTAAGCTGGTGAATTATTTCCTTCTAGCAACTCAACTTATAGATAAAATATTTTTTATGTACCACACTTATGGATAAAATGTTATTTGTAAGTACACAGTATTTATATTAAAATTTTATTTTGCTGATTATATCAAATTCAATATGCTTTTGTGAGAATTTTGAAATATTATTTTACATACCCAAGATTATTTTTAAGTTTATTAAAAAGAAAAATTACAATTATGGTAAGAACTTATAATGTTTCACTGATGCCATGCAACGACTTTTAAGTTTAAGTTGATAGAGATAATAAATTTATTGAATTTCTTCATAAATATTAGCAAAAATCAAAATTTCAATCTTGAGAAGGACCAAAAGCTCAAAGAAAATTTTAAACTACTCTTAGCAGCTGTCAGAAATCCAACACTACCAGTTCATCAACAACTGACAACAGAATGAAAACTCCAACTCCATCAACAGAATGAAAATTGATGATGAATAATTAATGATTAAATGCTATTAAAATGTTTTGAAATCAAAAAGAAGACTAAATCATCTGTATCATTTTGTATCACAGACAAGTGCCTAAGTCGTTAAGTGTCCACTTATTGACCAAAGGTCATGGATTCAAATCAAGGAGGAAAGATAAGCAGCTTTTTTCTTTCTTATCTATATAAACAGGTAGCACAAGAATTTGAATTTTTGATAATCATTTTTTAATACAATATTTTAAATGAATTTCTTGAAAACTCAACATTTTTATTTAATTTTACACTTTATTCCCAAACTAAGCTAATCTATTGGAATATTTATCTAGAATCTTTTAAGCAATGTAAATAAAAATTAAAATCAAGGCATTTTTTCTTTTATTTTATCAACTAGAGCAATTAAGACTGTTATACAATATGATCGTTTGAATGTCATAGAGAAGATTTAAATATAATTATGTATAACAAATATAGGATGTTCATTATACTACTCTAAAAGTTCTCATTCTCCTTTTAATAATATATTGCTTACTTACTTTTTACTTAGTTTTTTATTACATGAATTTTTCTAGATAATAAATTTAAAAGAATTTTATGATATTCCAAAACTATTAAATACTTAACTACTTATATTAGTTTAATAAATAGAAATTTTAATGTCCAAATATGAATGCTTTCATTCAGATGATATAATAAATCATTGGGACAAAATATAGTAATTAAGGTAAAGTTGAAAGGAATTCGAAAAATTTCAAAAATATTTTTCTTTCACAAGTTTAATGAATGAAATCTAAAACTATGTTCTTTATTATATATATATATGATGAGCAAAATACAAAAAATTGGCTTTTATTTTCACAGTTAAAAATTGTTACATTTTTGTCCCATACATCCCTCATATAAAGGAAGCATGGGACAATGTTTCAGAAAGCCAAAATTAATAAATATTGCACTCTGATATCCTTTTAATTCAAAAATTTATGGTTTTGCACAAGCCAAACAAAAGCTGATTTTGAAATTGTCGATAATGGTGCCATATCTTGAAAACTTTTCTTTTACAACTATTTCTACTGATTGAAATATGTTGCTATTTAATATATTTTTCTATTGCTGGATGTTTTTTTCTTTCATATATGTGTATTTTTGCATTAAAAAAATATAAAATTAGTATTTTTTAAATTTAAAATAACAAAAGCTTTAATAATTTTCATAATTTAGCTTCATTTTGTCCTTTCTCGATATTTATTATATTAATTATTTTTATTATATTTACAGAATTCCCCTTAGCTGAAATTAAGTGAGCAATAAACATGATTTTAAGCAGAAAATATTTATGATATGTAAATATTAATGATCTATACAGTATGTATTCATACTTTATAGAACACCATTATTAACAAAATACTAACAAAACATACTTGATTACACTAGTGCTCTTAGGTTTTGAAAAAGAGTGGGATTTTATTTTATGCTTTTTATTTTGACTAATGGAAGCTTAGCTTTTTTTTATTTTTCTACATTATTGTTTTACATTAATATATATTATAAAACATAACAATGCACACTAACATATATTTTAATAAATTTAAAATTATCATTCAATCATTACATTATAGCCCCCCCCCCAAATTTTTGTTATTAATTATTATTATTATTATTAAATAGCATTTAGAAAAATTGACTTGAATCATAGCATATTTAGCTGTTCAAAAAAATGTATTGAAATGTAATCAAGCACATCCTATTCTTTCCTAATTGATATTATCCCATGCTTCCCTTCAGCATTTTCTTTTAAAATATATATCACATAAAGAATGCTGCATTTGATTGTTAGTTTTTAAACACTATGAGTTTATCATACATTCAAACCATTTAAAAATTAAGAATTTGTATTTACTTCCGAGGATAAAAATCAGGTTTTCTGTTTTAAGCAAACAATATTATAACTGGTATAACAGTTAAGATTAAGCAAAGGGCTAAAGATGCTCTATCTGATGGAGAAATAAAAATAAATTTTAATCTTCTATTTAAACAAAAATACAGCAGTCTCATCCCACCCAACACTCCAGTAATAATTATCATTAATATTGGAAACATTGTCTTAAAAACATATGAATTTAAGAATCTGTCATGAAAATGATTCCATAATTTATTTAAAGAAAATTATACTACCTAACTATTTCCATTTTTTTTATCAAACTAGGTGAGTGCATGGAATCAGATATCCACAATAAACCCAGTCTTAGAAAATGTCCATTATGTAACACCAGGACCAGAGATCTTTGGAGAAAACTTATGGATGCCTATCAGAGACCCTATACAGATACCTAATACCTGGCCAAATAGAGATGATACAATCAATAGCAATGGTTTCCATTTTCACACCGTTTCAACAAAAACCACGGTTTCTTCACCTATCACCACGTTAACTAATTCCATGCATTATCATTATTATATGCAAACTACATACTCTCACGATTATTGTGTGTCTCCCACGATATACTTCCAACATGCTATACATCCCAAGGTAAGAATATAGAAGCCATATCTTTAAAATAAATTTAAATGGATTGATTTTATTATAAATAGGCTAAATGTCAGTTTTTTAAAAAGAATTATTTTGTTTTACATTTATTTTCCTTTCAGATGCTAAATTGCAAAAGTAGTCCAGATATGCAGTAGTGAACCTGATTTCATAAGTGTTTCAATAGCATAATGCAAAATTATATAACTGAATTTTAAATTTAGTATTTATTATTTAGTCGAATTTTTTAATACATTATGCTTAAGTAGCTTTATAACATTTTAAACATTAAATGTTTCTATTCAAGTAATTGACTTGCAATTTATGAAATGATATACTGAATGGTTCACATTGTCGAAAGAGTTTCACAACCTGGAAGCAAATGCTCTAACTTTCTCTTTGTGAATATTCTGTTCACGATTCATAATTATTCTGAAGTTAGAGTAAATTTAATTAATGGATTTTAGGAAATTTTACTACTAGCTACTGGCAATGATTTTCAATGCAATGATCTTAAAGACTTAAAAACTTACGTACAGTAAAATTCAGATCTTAATTTATCCTTATTTATACCTTTATTATTATACCTAACAGTAATTTATAAAAATTTAATATTTTGTTTTAATTAAGCTTTTTATCGGTGTAAAAAGAGTTATATACAGAATCTTGACAATTCTGTTTATGAGAAAATCTTAAAATTTTTTAAAAACAAATTTAAGATTAAAAGAAAATTTATCAAAGCTCATTTTTAAGAATTTTAAATTCTTATAGGTAAAAGCTAATTTCAAAAAACTCACCTGTTATATTTCATTAACAAATAATCTGCAATTAGTATTGTTTAAATGGGAAGGGAGGGGAGGGTTACCTTCTTCACATGAGCAATTTTTTTAATAAATTTAATTTTGTAGAATTTTAATGATTCTCTTAAGTACCCGAGATGGAAAACATAACCAAAGAATTCTGAATTAAAACCAAATCTTTTATATTATTCTGGCCTCTTGCTCACAATTAAAATATAAAATTATTGTTCTACACATTACAAATTAGATGTAATAAAAATCAAGCATGAGCTTATAATTAATGTCCACCATTTAATATCTAAACTGAAATTCAAATTTGAGGTATGTAAAACTACATTAGTGGTATTAAATGATAAATCTGAATAATGTTATATTTAAATACATTTGTGCAAAATGAAGAAGACCAATCACATCTTTGAAAAATATTTTATTATGATTGACCTTTTTCCCATGGAAGGTAAAAAAACCCAGTGTTTGAATTAGAAATTTTTAAAATGCACAATAGATTCATAAGATTAACATTCAAAATAACTAAAATATTAGAAGCTGACATTTAATATTAATATCCGCTACTTAAAATATTTGTAATAGTGTTAGAATTCAATATAAAAAATTAGTCATCTGAATCCCAGGATAAGCCAATGAAATTTTAAAGCTAATTTAACAAGATTTTAATAAAAGTCATGACTGGTCGAAATATTCAGTAATACTTCTATATAGTTATTTTTCTTTAAAATTTCTTGCTTTTAATGTTTTGAAAATTTTTAAAATAAATCAAAACAGGAAATAATACCATAAGTATTAATATCTACTTAACGTACCTGTAGGAAACATTTGGTCAAGTTTTATATTTCAAGTTGCCCCCTATAAATTCTTTAAAAAGATGGTGAAAGAACTGGGAAATTAGAAAATTTAGAGAATGGTCAGAAATTCATAAAAATGTTTCAAATTGAAGAAAAATTGCTGTTAAGAGAATTTTGCACTAATTATGTGGACAATCAGCAATTTCAGCTATCATTTCTCTGCATCTAAACCCTAATGTGACATAACACTCATACCAATAGCAACCCAGGACATCTTTCTGTCAAGGGTGTGGTGACTTTTTGGAATTTCATTACAATAAGAAGAGCAATAAAGCTGATAAATGTGGTTAACAACAATATTAATGAAACTTTTGTATAGACCAGTTTTCATTTTGCAAAGAACAGTGAGAATTTTAGTCCAATTCGTTCTTGCAGCTTTGTAATAATCCTTGGTGCAAATTATGAGATTTTCTCAAGGAATAGTAATATTCGATCAAAAAAGGAATGAAAGGTCAAAGCCGTTGATTTTTTTAAGTATAAGGACTTCTCGGGACAAACGTGAGAGAAGGATAAAAATGAATTAAATAAAAAATCCAAAAAGAAAAATGGATGCAGGGTATCAATTTAAAAAATTAGATACAAAAAAAATTATGACAGCTTTAAAAAAAGTTTAAAAGTTGAGAAAGAAATAACAGATCTGAAAATCTTAGGGCGAAAAAAAACTTTTAAAGCTTTTTAATTTATTTAAAGTAGGACTGGTTGTTTTAAACCATATGCATTTATTAGTATTGCAATAATAATTGTTTCAATTCTGAAAGTTATATTGTTATTTTTATACATCTTAAGTTAATTAACAGGCAACTCTTGTTTGTAATTAGAATTATCTGTAAATTAGTATCTAACTTCTAGTATTATTTATAATGCAATTTTTTTAAAAAAAGGAACTTATATTCCATTATAAAATACTAAATTTTGGATTAAGACAATTTTAATTCTTGATTTGATTAAGAAAAAGTGATTTGAAGCAATATTTTGAATGTTTTTTTTAAAATCCAAACTAAAATAAATACAAGGTACATATAACTGTACCATTTTTATATTTATATTACAAAATATTATTCTGGAATTTAAGTAAAGAGCTCCAATTAGTTATTTAATTATTTTAATATTTTGACAAAAATCATAATTATTACTGTTAAAATAACTTGTACTGCAACGAGTAGTTTTAATTTCTTTTAGAAGTATGATTCTATAAAAATATCTGGTATTTTATTTATAAATAAAAAGTTTAATGTACTATTTTAATAGATTTTTTGGGGGATATTTTTTCCACTTTTAAAAAAAAATTAAATTTTCTAAAAATATTTGTTTAATAGGACATAAAATTTTCATAATTTTATATATCATAGAAATGCATTGATTCTGAACAGGAAAAAAAGTCAGGACACTAATGTAATTAGTAGTTCTATGTCAGGGAAATGTTGTAAATTTAGTAAAAGAAAAGTTAAGAGGTTTTTTTTTCTGTAATCACTATGTTTTAATATGCAAGGTATAATTTTTATATAAACATTTAGATTTATATAATTATATTAGATACAAAACATATCTGATATCTAGTAATTTAATCTTCAATCTAATAAAAAAACTTTATATAAATAATAAAACATCCAATAAAAAATGGATAATTATTGGAACAATTTTAGCTAGTGCTCTTTATACAAAGTTTAATGTTATAGA